>JAQJVK010000001.1:185692313-185972313 GCA_035578135.1 Flexamia atlantica
TGGTGCCAACAAAAATTTGATAAATTTTATTTTTCTATGTGAAAAGCTCAAAAAACCCATTTTTGGGGGATTATCCCCCTTTACCCCCCCCCCACCCTTCCTTCCAGTGGTCCGATCGGGCTGGTTCACGAACTCGTTCGAGTGATTACCACTTTACACGTCTGTACCAAATTTCATTAAGATCGGACCATATTTGCAGCCGCTATCGTGTTAACAGACATATATATATATATATATATATATATTTATATATATAGATATATAGATATGTAGATATATAGAGATATATATATACAAATTCAAACGAATGGTGTTTTTTGCTTCTGGGGACCACAAAATGAAAAGTTAACATGGTCTCGGACTTAGGTCTTACCATGAGTACTATCGTAATAGCTTATTCCGTTAAGGAAATTCGCTAAAATCATAGCACTATAAATTATATGTCAAACTGTTTGTAATTTAATGCTGAATTTCAGCATTTTTTTTTTGTAATAACTCATAACCAGAAAATTTCGACTTGAGGTCCCTTTTCACTTTCTGCATCACATTTATGACTGCAACTATTTATACTTATAGTTTATTTAAGGTGTAAATACAGGGTGTTTTTTTTCAAACATAACCCAAAACTTTTTTTTATCACGAAAGGTTTATTCCCCCAAGATCCCCGGATTCGACCCCACTAAATTATTTTGTTTGGGGATACATACAAAGTAAGGCTTACGAAAACAATTCACAGGATATTCAGCACTTCAAAACAAACATAACAAATTTAATACAAGAAATCCAAAGAGGTTCTTTGCAGAATAAGAATAAGAATAAGAATCTTTATTGCCATTAAACACATTACAGTGCAATAGACATAGTCAGTAGTTTTACCGTAAGTTAACTTTGAAGAATGTTATACATAATAACAATTAATTCTTGTCACAAACTAGGCCTATATATTAAGAACAGGTTACAGTCACTAATAGAACAGATAACTATAAAAATAATATCACAGATAAAAAAGACTCAGGTACCGTACTAAACGTTAATTAATTGATATAAAGTCTAGGCCTATATTTAAAAAATTAAAACAGTATCACAAAAAGGAATTATCACAGAAAGAAAAAAAAACTCAGGTACGGTACTAACATTCATTATTTAATTAGGGCCTATTTAAAATCATTAAAAACAGTGTCATTAAAATTAAAAAATTCATCAACTGAGTACAAAGGGTTCTTTAATAGCCCATTGGTCAAAACAGACTTAAATCGTGCTTGTGATTGAAAATTTCTTATACTAAGAGGCAGTTTATTGTACAACTGAAGCCCAATAATCTTTGAACTGCTAGCTACTTTGGATAGTCTATAAAAAGGAACGTCAATATTGTGTTTAGACCTAGTATTGTGGTTATGTACATTGGACCTCTTTAACAGGTGGTCAGATTCTTTCCTTACATCTAAAAGAATGCAAAACGTGTTCAGGAATTTGATGGAGAGAGCACAACTTTGTATAAATGTCAATGGCCGATTATTTAAACACTTGATGTAAGCTAAATGTGATCAAACTTTAATAGGTTGCATATATATGTAAATACTAACTCGTATCACCTTTATATGTACACGCGAGTGGCTTGAAGGGGCTAAAAGCCCCTATTAAGGGAAAATTCAAACAATCCTAGTTTATTATAGTACAAAATTCGTTTATAGCAAACTGAGTCCAAATGCATTTTAAATGGCAGATATTTTACGTTATTTCTCATTTTCTGGTGAATTTCAAAAAATTTCACTATTTTTCCCACCATCATGGAATAAAAACCTTTAATTTGAGCCCTCTCCCATCTTTCTACGACTTGCCAGACGCCTACAATTTTGACACAAAGTATATGATTATTCAATCTTAAAAATGGGTTGTGTGTTAAAAAACACCCTGTATATTATATTATAAGAAATAATATTTAATATATTTTGTTGGAATCAGATTATATTATGTAAATATGAATCAGAATATATTTTGGAGTCAATATTTATAAATCCTTTAGCCATAAATATTTAGGTTTCTAACCCTTTGTGATCGGATAGGATATTTGCCGTTATTCCTCACCATCAACACGTGGAAAACAGATTTTTTCCACAGCAGTTGTCCTATGTGGTAGTGCTGGCCAACATGAAATCCAATGAAGGCTCGGGCATCCAGCAGGACTAGTCAACAAGAGCTGATAACTTATGTTTTTGTTTGTTTTTCTAAATTTTGCATGAAGCCCGTATAGTGCTGCAACTTAATGAAGGTGATGAGTTATTTAACTAAATGATCAGCATATTTGTAACATTGTACTGTAAAAATCCCCTATGTTAACAATGCAGGTTTTAAATGAAAACTATTCTAAGCTGCCGGGCAAGCAAACAATTCCAAGTTGACGGGATTGAGCCATCATTAGGGGTTAATTTCAGCCGGAGCACACCGGAGCACAGCTCCGGTACTTTTAAGGAAACCGGAGCTCACCGGAGTGCGGTTTCTCAACTCACCGGTACGGCTCCGGACCCTTTTTCTGGCCACGTAATTTATTAATACGTTTAAAAAGTGATTTTATAAAAGTGTTCAACTCTTTCTAATTTGGGAATCCTCTTAAGTCAGTTTAACAACTCTATTTTTCTTTACATAGTTTCACGCAAGGTAATATATGGTAGGTTTTTAACCTACATTCTGGATACTGATCACTTGATAAACTCGAGATAGGCTTTAGCAAGTGATGGTGGGAGTTTACTATCTTCAGTCAAGGGCAAATCCAATCCAGGCCAATACGAGCGTGTAATGGGTACTGGGGGAGGGTCCCTGGACCCCCCCTTCTGCTGGGGGGGTTTCCCGGTACATTTTTCTTGCCAAATTAAGCCTGGCCAACATGATAAATGTCGAGCTGACGCAGAACAGGGCTTGGACAGTATAGCTGGCTGTCCGACTGTCAGAACCAAGTCGTACGGAAATAATTCTAACTGGCTGCTGACTAGGTCGTGGCCACTCCTGCTGGCCAAAGGGTTCAAAACACGCAAAAGATATAGCCTATTGAGTATAGGTGTAGTATAGGGTTCCCCATGGTTTCCCAGGGTTAGCTTCCAAAAGTATGATTCCTTCCATGAGCCATAAAGGAACACTGGCTTGACACTTCTTGTTATCCTGGTTCGGGTGATGTTTTGAATGCAGTATATTGCGTATAGTATAAATATCTCATCTTTTACTTAATAATAGATTCAATGTTATTTTTGATAGAAAGCTTTTTTTTAAGTGTAAGACTAAATTATACCTATATATATATATATATAAGATCAATGGGTTAATGGGACAATGTATATATATATATATATATATATATATATATATATATATGTACTATTGTCTATAAATCCTTCATTAACCTCATAATGTACCTAAGTATAAAAATCGGTTTACATTGCACGATAATACAAAAAATGTTATTATATCAGCATGAACCAAACAAGAATATTCAAATTTGTATGATTATAGTTTCCAATTAAAATTTTAATCCATTCCGTTCTTGAATAAAAGAATTATATTTAACAGATTTATACCACTCTAATAGTCAAGTTTGTGTCAATGGTAAGCTGTTTATAATTTTAATAGTGTAATTATAATAGTAATTATATATATATATATATATATATATATATATATATATATATATATTAGTAATTGTACATAATGAAATTGCAAAAAAAGAAATTGTCTGTGTTCGTGGCTATTGCCCTTGTAACTTTGTTGCCTCATCCCTTTTTATTTATGAAATAAAACATTTTTTAACATTATGCTGTTGGTTATTTCACAAGCTAAATCCAGTACCACAATGCAATATAAATCCCCTATGGAAAATCTTAAATATTTCGACGGGCAGTCGCGTGGGTGCCCCGGCAAAGGGGGCAACATGGGTGTCCAGGTCTGGGGCTTCCCATGGCAAAAGTAATACCTTGGATGCTCTGAGGAGCAAACACGGCCAAATGTGGACGTGACGTAAGTGTGTTCATAGCCTCAACTGACATCCATTGGGATAGTGAAAAACATAGCATGCTTTTTTCTGACACTTTGGACTTCAGTCCTAAATGAATGCTAATATGTAAACTATATGTACCCCTCCAAAATTGCCGACTAAGGACGTGACGTGACCTGACCTGACTTGTGCGTATAGCAGCACCTTAAAACACAGTCAGCGAGGTATTCGACCAAGCAGCTTTGTATAATGAGCGTTGCTCATTGTGTGATTTTGGGGGGAGGGGGGCACCTGACAACATCTCGCCCCGAGCGCCAATAAACCACACGACGGCCCTTGCTAACACAGTCCATACGGCGTTGGATGAGTCCATTTGTGGCCAGCGACAGGGAAGAACAGTATTGCATTGGGCTTATGGAACTTCCCAGGGTTAGCTTCCAAAAGTATGATTCCTTCCATGAGCCAAAAAGGAACACTGGCTTGACACTTCTTGTTATCCTGGTTCGGGTGATGTTTTGAATGCAGTATATTTTTTAACTTTTTAGTGAGAAATATTTGTATTTAAATATTTTTTTGTGTTTTATTAATGTTACAAATTTACATTAAGACTTATTTTTGCAATTTACAAAGACTTCCCTCTAAAATATCACAATATTAGTGATTACTGTTCAACAATGAAAGATTAAGTGACTGATCACAGGATATATGAAATATTGAAGAATAATTTAATGTTTAATGTTGAAAAATAAGGCCTAAAATTAAATTTGTTATCTTCAAATGTGAGTGTTTAAAAGGGGGCTAAAGGTAATTTGGTGTAGCCCTCATGGGAGAGATACGTACTGACATTACTCCACGATGATAGTGGAAAAAGTAGTGTGACGTAGTAAATAACCAGTTTTTTCTAAAATTATGGTCTTAACGAGCATATAAAGTACTCTTTTCCACTTTTAATGTCCAAAATATAGATTCAGAGGCTGATCAAATGTCGTTATTCATTCATATAAGTGTCCAAACATTGATAATGTAGTAAGTATTCCTTCATGGGGTTGGTGAACAGCGTGTATAAATGTTACACTTTTATACGGTGTGTAATGTTACCTATATATGCAATAATGTTACCTCACGATTGCAAATTACTGCAATATATTTCAAGTTAGATAAAATAATTTTATTGCACCTTGAAGACAAATAAATTTAACTCTAGGTTCGTGAAATTTATTTTTAATTTTATTTTTCCATTCCGAGTTATTACCCAAAAATATCAACTAGCCCACTATTTGAACCCACTATTTAAACTTGAACGCCAATTTTTATTATTTTTTATGATATTGGAAAAATAAAAATTGCACATTGTGAGAAATTCATTTCTTTTCATTTTGACACGTGATTCATTGTTGTACATTGAAAAATGGTTTCACACGGTGTTGTAACCTGTTGAAATCACGACAACACCCTTGTGTGCAGAAACGCATTCCAACAATAATTTTCAATCGAAAATCAAAATGATATATATAAAATTGAAGAGAAAAAAATTCCTAAAAAATATAACCATTTTTTTTGACGATCCTAAGAAAAGTAAAAGAGTAATCACATCTAAGTTTCAGCATATCATTTTATATCATGTTAATTAGGTAAATTTGATTATGTAAATTCAGAGGCTCGATTGCTCTTTAATTTTTTGTAGATTGTAGAAGAAAATGATAATCTTTTATAGGGTTTATTTTATTCTTTTATTTGATATTCAATGCTGTGATTTTGGATCAAATATTATACTTGGATTGCGTTCCCGCACATAAGGGTGTTGTCATGACTTTCGCTGATTAAAACGTCGTGCGAAACCATATACTGATGTTATTTTTCAACTTACCACAGTAAGCTACATAATATCAAAATGAAAAGGAATAAATTCCTCACAATTTGCAATTGTTATTTTTCTGATATAATACAAGAGTAATTGGTATTCGAGTTCAAATGGCAGGATTTAGCTAGTTGATATTTTGGGCTAAAACAACTCGGAATGTAAAAGTAAAGTGAAAACTGAACTTCACGAATCTAGTGTTGAAGTTATTTTCTTCAAGATGCAATAAAATTATTTTATCAAATTTGAAATATTTTGCCCTAATTTGCAACTGCGTGAACGTTTACACGTGCTGATCGCCGACCCCATGGAGGAATATTTACTACATTTATCACTGTTTGGACACTTATATGAATGAACGACGACATTATAGCAGCCTCTGAAGCTATATTTTGGACATTAAAAGTGGAAATGAGTACTGGATATGCTAGTTAATGGGTGAGGTGAATAAAAAGTAGTACTTGCTAGAACTAGGCTTTTTTTTAGTATTTACTAGGTTTCCGGTGAATAAAAATGCTAGTTGTACTAGCCCCCTAGTACATACTTCGCCTTGGAGGTGAATAAAACGCTAGTTCGTACTACCCTAGTACATACTACATCATTCAGGGAAATCTAGTACGTACTAGGCTTGTCCCAGGGGTGCCCACAGGGGGGGTCATGACGCAAACTGCGTCATTGAAATTTCTGGGGGGGGGTGAAAAATAGTACTTTTTCGCCAGCCTGGGGGGCATCATAAAACAATTAAAAAACGTGAAATTAAGAAATTCAATTTCAGTATTAAATTAAAACCCATATTTCTAGAACTTTGGATATATGCGTATAAACGTAGTGTGGGCTCTGGGCAGAGACAATGTAAGTTTGGCAACGTTGAGCTGATGAGCTACTAGTGGTTGCTATGGTAATGAGACTCGCGCGGTGGCGCGATGTACTCGTGGAGAATTTTGGCACATGCGTTCACTCCCACCCCTTCGATCTTGTGTCAGTTGCAGTTGGCAGTTGGCACCATTGAAAGACAGTGCCAACCTATGTGTAACGCTAAAGTGCGCCACGATAAGTGGACAGAGCACTGCAGAAAGAAACATGTCGTGTACAAAACTAAGAATGGCTTGAACATAAATTTTTAAATAATCGAGGAAAAGGAAATGGGCGAGTCTGCTTGGAAACCCTTATAGGAAAAACTGATAAAGAATAATACTATATACATATAATGAACATTGTTTGATAACAATAAACCAATGTTTATGTATACAATGAATTTATCTTCCGAATCCTAATATCTCGGATGTGGGGAGGGGGCAGCGACCACATAGTATAAATGTACTATGTGGTCGATGTGAGGGGGTTGGTCGCAGTTAAGGGGAGGGGGGGTAGTCATTGGCCCAGGGGGGGGTGAGTCATTGCCCCAGGGGGGGTGGGCACCTCTGGCTGGAATAAAAAGTGATCCGTATAGTAAGTACTTCACTTTTTCCTAGTCTGCTCGAGGGCATGCTTAACTTTTGTCAGTTGTCAAGATGGCGACGTTTTTTCCAGTTTGTAACAGAAATACATACCTCGAACAAAAAATATAGTCAACTGTAAATAACTGCTGAGGTTTGATGATGAAAATGTTGATTTTTTTACTAATGAGGGAAGCTTATGAAGTTGCCATGACAACCTAATAAAGTACGATAAAAAGGAAGTGTTTTCCAACAGTGAAATAGGGATAATCAGCTAGTTTCTTATAATTAATTGAGAGTTCAGTATGGAAACAATTACATTTAGTTTAAAGTTAACAGTTTAATTGATTGTTATTTCCATAAATATTTAAAAAGTACAAACAGCGCTCTAGGTTTATAAAAACATATTTTTTAATTTCATTCACACATGCGCAATACATGCAACGCTATGCACATACTCATAGGAAAAATGCATTTATTCACGCACACTTTACTTTTTACCAAATCGAACGAAATAACAAAATAATAATATCAAACCGAGCTGCCTAGAGCGTTGGTAATAATTTTTATACAAAGAATTGATAAGAAACCTGAAACAGGACCTCAGTGGCACGAAAAGTAGCAAAACATAGTTCGTGTTTGATAGTTTAAAGAATTGTTAAAACCTTTGTGTAATGAGCTAATTTTAAATTTTTATCTTTTTTGGTTCAATAAAAAAGTGTTATGGTTATGTTAATTGTTTATTTATACGTCTAAAATTTATTCGATAAGAATATTTGGACAAAAATTAACACCTGTTATTTTAGCACGTTAGGAATATTGTGTTCATTAATTTATTTGTAAATTTATAGCTGCTCAGGATTTGGCGTATTATTTTTTTATTATATATATAATATATATGTCATAACTGTAAATAAATATTAAAATTCGAGTTATATTACACCTCCACATGTTAACTCTCACATACAGGTACGCAATACACGCAACGCTTTGCACATACTCCTGAGAAAAATGCATTTATTTACGCACACATGTAACCACGCTTAAGGACACTCAGACCACCTTCACCATCATACATCATCGTCCACACACGTTACCAAAAACATACTCCCGTACAAGCACAGACCGTTATGCACACCTATATACCCACAGAAGCATAGTCTCATTCTCACAGTCACACTCACTCGCATACACACTCACACTCACTCACAGACCTCCATACAAATTTTATTTGTTTTGTTTTGTTTTTAGTTTTGTTTTATTTTTTTGCTTTTTTATCATACAAAAGTATAAGAAAAAGGGTAGGGTTTCATTTATTTTATAAGTTTGTAAGCACTACGTATTTTTCTTGGTATCCTTGGTATGTTAGACTTCTCAAAAATCACCGAATTAGTTTTTAAAACCTTAATTATCAAGGCCCTCTCTACTTTTGAAACACTTGCTTGCTCCCCACTTACATAAAAATCTTCATCGGGCGCCATAGCACAGTTTTAATAACGAGAACACCAAAATCACGACTGAGAAGACCACTTTCACAGGAAGGAATGACATATAACCACTAGAATTGTTATTTCATGAAATACGAATCACATTAGTAACTACTAGAGGAGTAGTACGTACTAGGCTAGTAGATACTACATCATTTAGGGAAACCGTTAGTAGTTACTACCTAGTTCTAGCCAATTTTTATTCACCTCGATTTGAGAATGTTCTAGAACTACGTAGTACGTACTACATAGTAAGTGCTAGGTTTTATTCACTTCACCCAATATTATGATTAAAGGCAGTGCTTGATTTGTAAAAATTGAGGTACCGGAACTGTAATTGCCATAATTCCCCCCCTTTATCATTCTTCCCTTCAACTAAGTATCATTTGTCTGTGTGAATAACTAACCCATTGACCTACCATTTTTTTTCTTTCTCAGTTTTGTATTTATAATATGTATTGCCGTCAACTTCCACCCAAGCCGGTCACCGTTTATTTTAGGTGGGCCCTCCCACCAACTAAGCCACACAATTGCAAGCCTAATAGGGATTGCTTATGGTGCAGGAATCGAACCTGCGCCGCGGCGTGTGTCCTAAACATTGGCTCGTCAGTCAATGATTTAGACCACACGACCGCACAGTACCGTCAGACCAGTGCTCGTTTGAGTCTTAAAGCCTTTCGGCTCTGGCGGCGATTCATTGAACCGCTTGAGCAACCGGCCTGGTGGCAAATCAGTGAACTACTAGGCAGAGCTGTCGGTAACAGCACCCGCGCGAGCCCACATCGTCAAAGTAGGCGAATGGGTTAAGATCGATTTAAAAAGTCACATTTTATATAACTATAATTTTTAATAAGTAATTTCAAAACTAACAAAGTATTAATTTACTACAAAATAAATTGTATAAAGAAAGACTAGATTTTTATGACACCTTGTGCGAGTATTCAGGTCTTTTTAGCATTTTCAACATTCGGCTTAGCTCAAAACTACACACTAAGAGCGCTAAATTCAGGCCAAAACTCCGCACGTAATTTCCATACAATTTAATTTAAGCAATCGTTATTTTCGGTAAGATTAATCCGGTCGAGTACACGCGATCGTCTCTTCCGACAAATACTCTGGCCGGTTACATATGATCCTCTCTTATGGCGAATCCTCCGGCTGATTATACGTGATTGTCTTTTGCGGCAAATTCTCCGGCCGATCATACGCGATCGTCTTTTGCGGCAAATTCTCCGGCCGATCATACGCGGCAGAAAGAGGTCCCGGAACGCTGTTCTGCTGCAAATCAAGCACTGATTAAAGGTATAATTTTAGAAAAACTGGTTATTTTTTACGTCACACTACCTTTTTCCATTATCATTGTGTTGTGGAGTAATATTAGTACGTATCTCTCCCGTGAGGGCGACACCAAATTGCCTTTAGCCCCCTCTTCTTGTGTTTAAGTGTTTTCTTGTGAACTTTACTGGTCAGCTGTCAAATCAATAGAACAGTGGATCAGCTGATCTTGTTCCTTCAACATTATTCCCTCACTAGTGGCTTGTAGGGGCAAAAACCCCTAAAATAACTCAAATACTTGATATTGAATGCAAAATAATTAAATAGTCGGTAAATTAATGCGCTAGGGATTATCCTCACAGTCATAACTTAGTAACAGTTGGATGCAAGTTAAAGTTTGAAAAGTTGAAAAGTTGCAAGTTAAAAGTATTTTCACATGCACAAATCTATAGGGCTTTGCTTCAATACAGTAAAGAGCTGGGCTCTTGGAACAGTTGCGCTCGCTATCCGTCGAGATTAAAACAAACTCAATTCACTTTGTTTACAATTACATACAGACATGGTTTGAAGAAGTTCTAAAGGTTAACTACAGATCGCAGTCTTGATTGATATCCCTGGGAAAGTCATGACATTTAATACAACTTTTTAACAAAAAACATTTAACAAAAAAATGATGATGCCAACAAATTGAAATGTCATCAAGCTCGTGTTGAGTCTAGTTGTCTAGTTGGTTCAAAAGTACATTGGACAATCAAAGAGTACTTATTATGGAAATCTCCTGTCAAAGCTACATTTTACCCAATAGGCTAATAACATAATTTTCTTGACCAATATTTTGATTTGGATTTTTGCGGACATTTGCCATCACTGATTAGTAAAAAACAAGTTTCACGACGTTTCGGTATCTGGAATCTGATCCCGTCTTCAGGTGGAAGAAAACCTGGGACATAACAAGATCAGTAACACACAGCCAGGAAAACCTGGACAAAAACACAGCTAAAACAGAGAACTGTAAAAGCAGTCACAAAAACACTATGCTGAAAAGAAAAAAAACAATAACACAAAATTACACAGAAATCACAAGTATCAAGAATCACCAGACAGGAGAGAGCACGTCCACACCCAATCAGAGCTGAGCTGAGACAGGTAGGAGGAAGGAAATGGCGGCGGCCACAGCCAACCAAATCACGGCGCGCTGCCGGTGGCAAAAACCTGAAACAGACACATGTGATGTGCAAATTCCGTGTGTCTATTTGTGTTTTTTTGGTTAATTTTTAACCTGATTTTGCCCCTTGGCCTTGCTACGGGTTAACATGTTGTGAGAATTTTGAGCAGAATTTACCCTATTTGCTGACACTTTATTTTCCCTGTCTTTAAATTCTTTGTTTAATATTGGTAGCCATACTGGCCTTATTTCAAGTGAGGGTTGCCTGATTGGTTGGTCTGCTAGTTTTATGTATGAAGCTTCAATTAGTTCTTTTGAAAAAATGAGGTTCGCGGTGTACTATTTTTGCTTTGTAAAAATTCATCTGGTGATTTTCAGACCAGAAGTGTTGAGCAATTTTTGATTTATCCACTAAGCCCGTCCTCGTGTTATCTTTGTGTACTTTGATTCTAACATTTAAAGGTCTTTTTGTCTCGCCATAGTAAGGCCTAGAACAACTATTGCAGTTTATTCTGTAAACACGGGGACGGGATCAGATTCCAGATCCCGAAACGTCGTGAAACTTGTTTTTTACTAATCAGTGATGGCAAATGTCCGCAAAAATCCAAATCAAAATATAAAATCACCATCACCAACAATGAATTTCAAACAAAGAATTTCTTGACCAAATTTAAAGGTGAATTTTTTTTAGGATGAAGTGTGAAGTTTACATTGAACTCAGCCGCTATTAGTGCAGCACACTCTTTTGTTGCTCGAGCAAAAGTATGACCATTTTTGAATGCACATAAAACTGGCAGAGCTGGGCCTTAAAAATGAAGGTTCTCCTTTGTACCTATAGTCTGCGCTTATAGATTATCTTAATGTTACAAATCACTTAAATCAGCACCAGCAATGTTCTAATGTAGACAAAACAGAGGTATTCAACTCCTCATGTTTTTTTTTAATTGTGAAAAGGTTAAAGCCCCTGATTATAAAATAGTAAAATTTAAATGTAAAGGTTTCTTTTTTTAGAACATTTACCCAAACATATTTAGCTGGCTTTTAAATAAAGCATATGTCAATGTCTAGCATGTGGCTTTGAATTAAGTTTAAGCACCAAATGTTTTATGTGAACAAAGATTTTAGATTTTATTGCTTTTTAAATGGCAGATATTTTACATTATTTTTTGTTTTCTGGTAAATTTCAAGAAATTTCAGTATTTTCTCGAGTCCCTGACATGAAGACATTAGATTTGAGCCCTCTCCCATCATCTTGTAACTTGCCAAATGCCCCCAATTTCTGAGCTAAAATTGTTCTTGTGTAATTATATATGATATTACTTATCATTTGGCATTGTATCAGATCACCACAGTGATATAACGTAAGCGAAACAAACGTGCTTTAAATCTAAAACTAAAATGTTAGCGATAAAATCTTTATTTGTTGTAATGTACATTCAACATGGATAGTAAGCTGGTTTTGGAGGAAATCATAGTCAACATGTAGCATAAGGCTTTGGATCAAGTATCAACACCACAAGTATTAATGTAAACAAAGCAAACGTTTTTAGATACCAATGCTTTTTAAAAGGCAGACATTTTACGTTATTTCTAATTTTCTGGTAAACTTAAACAATTTCTGTGTTTTTCCCCAAGGCCCTCGCATTGAGACCTTCACTTTTTGCCCTCTCCCATTATTCTGCAACTTGCCAAATGCCTGCAATTTCATCGCAAAGATTTCTCTTAAGTAAATATATCATACTATAGAGGCTTGAAGGGGCTAATAGCCCCTAAGCATAATCCTTCTTTACTATAGTACAAAATACCTTCTTAAAAATAGGCTTTTGGATCCACAAAATTATGATTTTATCTAGCATTTGGTTTGAAGTAAACAAAGCAGACCTTTTTACATCCCAATGGTTTTTAAATGACAGCTATTTTACGTTATTTCTCATTTTATAGTAAGCTTAAAGCAATTTCAGTATTTTCCCCGAGTCCCTGGGATGGAGACCTTCAATTTCAGCCTCCTCCCATTATCCTGCGACCTTCCAAACGCCCACAATTTCGGCGCAAAAATTTCCCTTACTTAAATATATATATATATATACAGATCATTTGGTATTGAATCTACATCGTTATAACATAAACTAAACAAACGTACTTAACTTTTTATAATTTTAAATTATGAAAAAACTTAAACCCTTAATTATTATAAAATCAGAAAATCTTAAATTTAAAATGTTTTTGGATATAGTACATTGAACGTGCATAGGTAGCTGCATTTTGAAAAAATCCCACATGTCAACATCTACCATATGGCTTTGAATCAAGCATTAGCACCACATGTTTAATGTAAACAAAGCAGACATTTTTCAATCCCAATGCATTTTAAATGGAAGATATTTTTCGTTATTTCTCATTTTCTGGTTTATTTGGACATAATTTGCTATTTTTCCCGACCCCCTGGGACCAAGACCTTTCATTTGAGCCATCTCCCATCATCCTGCAAGCTGTCAAACTCTCACAATTTTGATTTAAAAAAATCGCTTACAGAATTAGTAATATAAATAGATAGATAGATAGATAGATTTCCCGGTTACAGAGGATAACAGATAACAACTATTTACAAAGCTCAACAATTATTTAGGGATTAATAGTAAAATTGGTTATTTAATGATTATATACTGATTGCAACATTAATTAAAAGACAGTAAAAGTTCCATTAAATGACCAGAGTGTACATTACCGCAAGTAGGAATGAAATGAAAGCGGAAATGAACCGTTTTGCGTACTGTTTACAGCTGTGGCAATGTGATTATTTCCATGCAGTGGTAGGAAAAATAACTGTTCTGACAGCAATAATCTGTTCCCAGCTGCTGGGGCTGGCGCTGTTTGTCCTGATCACGGTCTACTCGGACGACTTCCGGCTGTACTTCCACACACAAACCTCGAGCCACCTCTACCTCTACCTCGTGTGCTTCGCCTGCTTCGTCGGCAGCTTCTGCCTCCTCGCCGCTTGTCTATTCTCTCTCGGCACATCATCCATCATCGCAAAAACGTTATTTGTAAGTTTTTTCCCATTATCAGGTGGTATGAAGTAATGAGTGAACCGGTTCCAGGGAGGGGATGTTTTTAATAGAGAGGGCTTTAATAGCAAAAGCAGGATGACCCAAAGGGGGGGGGGTGTAAATAATTGGAAAAATTTGGAAAATAAGAACTATAAACTAATTTTTTAGGTAATCTAGAGACAGGAGTTAAGGCTGGTTTGAAGGTTGCAGGTGTTTTGACTTGGGGATTTATTAAAGACCCTGGTTTTAAATTTCTGAAAATGTCATGATTTTATACATTTAAAGTATATTTGTAATGGGTGTACAAATGGGCGTAATTTCAGCATTTTGGTTGGGTGGCAAGATTTTCAGACCTTTGCTCTATAGCTCAGTAATTTAAACCGCCCCCAACCCTTAAAAATGTGTACAAGAATATGGGTTTTTATCGAAAATCTTTGGCAAATGATGGCTTCGAAATTTCTGACAGATTTGCAAACAGCGATACAGCTGAGAGATTTAACGTACGATACCAACAACAGATTTGACGATTACGGAGTTAGTTCGTCATGATACAACCGAGATCTTCTGCCATAAGAACAACTGTGAAATTCTATTTCTGCAAGAAATTTGCCGATCGCTGAAAATCTTAAAGATATGTTTTGTTCTGGAACACAACCAAAATCATTCGGCTGCAAATAATCAATCACAGTATTTGCCTCAAAATATGATAGAGATTTCCCACATGCAATGCAAGCAACAGACAACAATGCAAGCGACAGATAGCTGCTTCAGAACCAACACGGCCACTGTATGAACATGGGCTTTGTTTGCCGCAATACAACCGATGTTTGCTGACCACAATACAGCCCAACCAAGAGCTCTTGTGGCCACAATACGACCGAGAAATTTGCTTACCGCTGTTATAAAACCGAAGAAGAGGGTGTCTACCAGATGTCACCTATTGATTTTCCAATTTTTTTATAATCTTTCCCGAACTAAACAAAATCCTGAAAATGTTGAATATCCTCCCATGTTGCCTCTTAAAATGAATATTTGAACTATTTGTAAAAGACAATATTATTTTACTGCCTCAATGCGACTGAGAAATTTAACAGCCACGGAAACACTGAGCAATTTTTCGATCTCAATATGACCAAGAAATTTGCTGGCCGCAGTATAAGCGACTGTGATTTGACAGCCACGATGCGACCAAAAGATGAAATTGCTACAAATAGAGCGAGCGATTTTCCAGACACCGTGACTGAGAGATTAGCCAAACATGCACTATATATATAAATGACAAACAACAGATTTCCCAGCCGCAATAGAAATGACGACCTCAAAAAGAGAGGGAGATTTTCTAGCCGAGAAACGAGCAAGGGATTTTCCAATTACAAAGGAAGTGATTTTCCGGCCATGATATCACCAAAATATTAGTTTTTTGAGATTTGATCGAGAGATTTGCTGGTTGCGATGACGATAACAACAATGAAGACAGTTATTTCGTTTCGCTTTATCACTTGTATTGACATTCCTGACCAAAGGTTTAAATAAATTAATTTTCCTGTTTCTTCCTGAATTTCTGACAACCTGCAGACACCCTCCAGTCGATTTAGGCCACGATACAACCGAGAGACTCTTGGCTACGAATCGTCCGAGATAAAATAGACGATAAAGGAGCTTTGGCCGTCACAAAATTTGGATTTAGCAGGCCTGTACGTCCACCCCTCCACCTGCCATTCCCGGAGTGCTGGGTGCAATACACACTAAACCTGTCATGTGCTCGCGCCGCTTTTTAGTCTACGTCACTAATTTTGTCACAATTGCATTCACATACTGTCACATACTGTAAAAAATATTGTATCCCATATTTTTCCCACATACTAAGCTTTGGTGCTCTTTTTCTTTTGAGCTGAATCATATTTTACCATCAAACATCAATTTTGCACAAAAACAATGCAATGACACTGAATTTAAACTGCTAATGGTTTTAGTTTTTACAAACTAATACAGTAAATTTAATACCATCCAGCTTTCCGATCCATCAGTTAAGTTACCTACGTTTTTATAGCTTCATTTTTTTCATGAAAATTTTCAACATTTAATTTATTATACAACCTACTCAACTGTAGTCAATGTTCAAACAAATTTAGTAAAACTATGCAGTTCGACACTTATAATTCAGCGTGGGCTGACTCTTAACAAACTTTCAAAGAGTACTGGTGTTATTTCTCCAGTGATGACCTAAATTATAATTAAAGTTAAAAGTTAATAAATTAGCTGTGTAATGTTTTAGGTTTAAGGTGTTTTATTACAGTTAGGAGATGTATATGTAGGGACAACCTATATTTTTTAAATCTTTCGATTGATGTAAAATTCCATACACTCCCTATAGTTAGACATCGATCTTCTAAACCCCTAAATTCCAATAGGTGTCGGAACTATTGAGAGTCTACTGTACTATATACTGAAAAAATATAAACATGTGGTTCAAATGGAAGGTAAATTTTCATAGTTGAATGAAAGTGTCTCATTTTTAGGAATTCATTTTCCATGGAGTGGCGTTCCTCCTGTACTTGCTCACCATGATCCTGTACTTTGTCCAAGGGCGCAGAAACGATGAACATCCTTACTTGACAGCTGCGGTGAGTTTTCAGTTTTTAATTAATTACTCTTATGGAGTCATTTGAAAAGTGAGATTAATACAGTAGTTAACATACTCACGCAATTGATGAATTCTAGAGCATTTCATATTGAGTATTACCTTAAAAGGTTTAGTTCTCAAATTTATTAGGTGTATCAAACAACTTGTGCATCAGTGGGCATAGATCAATGATAAAATTACATTTCATGCTAAATATATTAATTTGTCACAGAGAAATCAAGGTAAAGTCTAGGAAACACAAATAATTAAATAACATTTAACCACTAACATTATAAAGAAAATGCCATCGTTTTTCATCCCTAGTCTCTGTCAAAAAGATTGGAAACAAGTTTAATTTAAAAAGAAACATATTTCTTTCAAATAAATAGGCTATATTGTTATTTTTTTAGTTAAAAGACCAAAATACTATTAAAAACACTTTTGATAAACTCATGAAATACTCTGCAGGTTTCGCTGAAACAAAGCTTCGTTGGACAGCATTCTGCTGCCCTGATACTAAAATTTGTGGCAAAAAAAAACGTGAAGTGGGAATACCTTGAAGACCTTGGAGACCAATGGACTTAGAGCAACGATTCAAAATACGAAATTGTTTGCTTTTTCAAGCTGAATCCAATGGTGAAAATAATAATTTGATTACTTTGATTTTTCAGTTTGAAAAAGCCAAAAACCCCATTTTTGGGGAGTAAAAGCAGCCTTTACCCCACTTTGGGTATGTCAATCTGGCCGGTTTACGAACTCGTCCAAGAGAACATGAGTGTACTAAGGGCGGTTGCACACGCTCCGATTTGTGTCGGACTGGTAAATATCGGTCCGATTTGTACCAGACAAGCGTTGTTTGCACACTATACGGATTTAATTGGACCATTTGCTCGATTGCCGTATGCCTGCCGTGTGAATGCTTTTTAAATAGTAGATGCTTTAAGTTATTTTTAGTTTCCTGATAAATTTAAAGAAATTCTAGTATTTTTTCCAAGTCCCTGGGATCAAGACCTTTAATTTGAGCCCTCTCCCATCATCTTGCGACGTTTCAAACGCTCACAATTGCTATGCAAAAATTTCGCTTATATAGATGGATTGTTTGGGACAAAAGTAATGAAGCTGTGTGTGATTATTCCTTTGTTATCATAATATGGCGTGACTCATCAAACTACTACTTTAAAAATTCAGTCTTTTTTGTTATTGTGTGAATGGTCATATCCTTTAAAATTATATGCTTTTAAGTCATTTATCTTAAAAAATAAATACAAATCAGAGTTAACCAAATGAATGCATTTATTTTAAAGTTATATTTATTAGTTTAGGGTAGATAACAATGTTTCCCTTAATTTAGTTTGTTATTTCAGAGTTCTTTAGTTCTGTATATTTTATAATCAGTCAAAATCCATACTTACTCATCACGAATTCAGTTCACAAACAGTAAACAAACATTTTACTCAGTTAAGCTAATTCAAAATAATATGGTAAGAATTTTGAAAGAAATATGTAAAAATCGTGCCCTCTGTTATCTTGGAGCAGCAAATCTAAAAAAAACTACCTTAAATTAAATGTCGAACCTGACTATCTTTTAACTTAAAACCAATTTAAGTCATAATACCCCCATTGCAGCAGACCTGCATACTCAGCGAATTTCCATAACATTTATTTAGTATATGTGAGAATTCAACTTATTTGAAGGAAAATATTGTTTAAATACGTAAAGTAAATTATATACTAAAAACGTATATTTAATCATTCATGAGCTTTGAACATGAGGAAAATTAACAAAGAGACCACGTTCGTTTTCATTAGTAATACATACACTTTTGTATTTTATATAATTCTTAATCTTTTAATTTGTAGTAACTGTAATCTTGTTATAGTATATGTTAAAATAGCTTGTTAAAATAACGTGGTAATATGTTAAAATAACATGGTATAGTATGTTAAAATAACATGGGCCCGGGCTTAAGTCTTACCGTACCGCCTACGGTAATAGCTACTTCCCTATAGGGGAAATTCGCTAAAACAATGTAGGTCCATTCAAAGATGGTTAAAGAAACCTTTTACAAGTTAAACATGGAATATAAAAACACAAAAAAACTTAAACACACTTGAATCAATTAATTATGATTAAATTATTATTATTAAGCAAATGCGCCACTGTCTTTCCGTTGCCGGTCCGGCGCCGGCTATCTACAGTGGCGCGTCCAGCTGCTATCCGGTGATCGTGCCGGATCGGACGGTGGATGGACCGTGTGCAAGCTCCCATTCTCTACCGGCCGCCACTATTGCAATGTGAAGTTCCGATAATTTCCGGACCGATAAAAATCGGAGTGTGTGCAAGGGGCCTAAATTTTATTACGATCGGACTATTTTTACGAGAGTTATCGTGCTAACAGACACTCAAAATACCCCGTTGCAGCAGACCTGCATACTCAGCGAATTTCAATTGCAAAAGAACATAGTTCAAGCCAACATAACGAGATTTGACATGTTATTGTAAGCTCCATAAGAATAACATGGGGAATGAGTATGCAGGTTTGCTGCCACGAAAATGGAAATATCGTGGATTTTAGACTATCAAACATTAGATCTCATCTAGATCAAGCCACAAACCAAGTTTTATCAAGATATGTTGAGAAATAAGCAAGATATAGAATTTTACTTAATTGGTTCAATGTACTGTGTTAAACACTTTCAATATCTCGGGAACCAATGGACATAGAGCAGTGATTCAAAATACTGAATTGTTTGTTTTTTGAGCTGAATTCAATGGTGCCAACAAAAATTCTATTCAATAAGTTTTAATTTTCCATGTAAAAAACTCAAAAAATCCATTTTTGGGGGGTATATCCCCCTAAACCCCACCTTCCGGTGGTCCGATCGGGCTGGTTCACGGATTCATCTGAGTGATTACCTTTTTACACGTCTGTACCAAATTTCATTAAGATCGGACCATTTTAACGGCCGCTATCATGCTAACACACACACACACACACACACACACACACACACACACACACACACACACACACACACACGCACACACACACACACACACATATATATATAGATAAAAAATGATTAAAAATGAAAGGATACTTTGTTTCCTTAATTGTTTGTTTAATTTCCGTGTATTTTAAGCAATCGTTATTTTCGGTAAGATTAATCCGGTTGAGTACACGCGATCGTCTCTTCCGACCAATACTCCGGCCAGTTACACATGATCCTCTCTTATAACGAATTCTCCGGCCGATAATACGCGATCGTCTTTGCGGAAAATTCTCCGGCCGATCATACGCCATCGTCTTTTGCGGCAAATTCCCCGGCCGATTAAAAGTGTTTCACTTGTGCGGAAAATTCTCCGGCCGATCATACGCGATTGTCTTTGAGATTGCGACAAAGTCTCCGTCCGATTACACAAAATCGTCTCTCGTGGCAGAAAGAGGTCCAGGAACGCCGTTCCCTCGCGCTCCACCGCAAATCGAGCACTGTATATACCTAAAAATTCAAACGAATGGTGTTTTTTGCTTCTGGGGGCTGCAAAACGAAAAGTTATCATGGTCTGGGGCTTAGGTCTTACCATGAGACTTACGGTAATAGCTTCTTCCCTACAGGGGAAATTCGCTAAAATGAAAATTTTATTCCCCATATAAGCCTATGTTAAATTTTGAAACAAATCGTGATTTGTGCAGGAAAAAAAACATTTTCACAATAAACTCACTTCTTATCCAGAAAGTACACATAAAAAACTATCAATTAATACAAATATTAATTTGATTGCTGAGGTGACCCTGAACGGATATTTGTTGTCCATTCTGCTAAAACGACAGTAATAGCTTATTTCTAAGGAAATTTGCTAAAAATATATCATACTTGAATAATAACTTTTTCTGTTTTGTTTTCCAAAGGTTTTGGGAGCAATTCTGACAGTTCTGTACCTGGCTAGCACAATTATCGCCTTCCGCTCGTACAGGGGAGTCTAATCTGGTACTCGAGCCCATCACAGCTTCCAAAGGCCACCACATCTTTCATCTGCTTCCAACACATATTTCACTCATCACATACATACTAGTCCTGACTCATTCTAATTTGCTGTCATCACCAAATGATTTTCACTACAAGAAAACCATTGCACGAATCTTCAAAACAAGGTTATAAAAAATACAAACAGATATTAATTAAGATACCTAACAGGTTTGAGCTTAAAAATGTGATAAAATTGATCTGTGAGATATTACTCTCGGAAGGATTACTGACTGTCAGTTATTGAAAAACTGAGACAATTATTTACAGTCTGCCTCATTTTAAAGTTTTCAAAACTGTTAAAAGTTCTTTATGAAATGAATCTTGATATTAAAATTGCATATAAGAAAAATAAAATGTTACAAAATATCCATCTAATAATTTTTTATTTTGGAGGAGAGAGTGGAATAGAGCTATTTCACACAATATCACTCCGGGATTAATTTGTAATAATTTAATATAATCGCTAGCATCAAATAGAGTGGGCGGCAAAAACTGTAAATTCACCAAAAAGGTCTGCCAAACCTCAGCTGAAATGAATAAAAGAAATGTTTTTGTCGAACTGTAAAACTTGATGTACGTTTTTCAGGGCCTTATATGAGTACATTTGTGTTTACTTTAACATATGATTAAATAGATGTGTAAATTGAAAACTGGAGATCACTGTTCCGATTCTTTTAAGAACTTGGGCATATTAACTATACCCAGCCTATACATCTAAGAGACTGTGATGTAGATACGCTAGATGGCATGGCCAATTGCATGTACAACCAACACTTTTTTTTTCCACTGAGATGGATGTCAGTTGAATCGTCCATGGTCTTTCTTAGCCAGGAAGTTTATCGTAGTTGAGTTTATTCTCCTACGCTGGCTGAGATGGCACTCTGGAAACTGAGTGCGCTGTAGTACAGTGACAGCTGGAATCTGCTGTCTATCTGTACCTGATGAGACGAAACAACGTCGAAACAGCTTCCACTTGGCGGTGCATCTGCACCTTTGCCAAAGATGCAGCTGCACCTTTGCGAAAGCTTGGGTGGCAAAGGTGCAGATGCACCGCCAAGTGGAAGCTGTTTCGACGTTGTTTCGTCTCATCAGGTACAGATAGACAGCAGATTCCAGCTGTCACTGTACAACGCACTCAGTTTCCAGAGTGCCATCTCAGCCAGCGTAGGAGAATAAACTCAACTACGAACCAACACTTAGTTGTATTACTATAAGTAGAAATATTAGTACTTCTGTAATGCACAACTCAAAACTTGTTGAGTCAAAACCTAAATATGCAGGGGCAAAATTTTTCCAAAAGTTCCTGAATGAAATGAAACAAATTGAAAATAAAAACAGATCTAATTTTAAACTTCAGGACTACCTTGTTGATCGGTGTAAGGCGTTTGGAGGTTTTCTAGCAATCTCTAACCAATTTCATTGACAGGTCTCATGCCACAAAATGGTTAATCGGGACGACTCTCCAGAAGTGAGAATTAAGAATATTTACAGTTGATTAACCATCCAAACAAATAAACAATAATTTTGCCAGCAGCCCACTCACTCACCCGCCTAGTATGATGCTTACGATAATATTACCATTGACTTGAAATCTGAAGCAGGCCTTTCTCATTGGCAAATGTGTACCAGGTTTTGAGTGAGCCAGGTTAAAAGAGCTCCTAACTATATAGTGAATCATCAACAGAGTGATCTGAAATACCTGTTGATTTAGGTATCAGGAGCAGGTAATATATCATTTAGTGAAACAGAAAACAAACAATAGTAAACCCCAATTTTACTGTACTATAATACCACGGTATAATTTCTTCCAAAACCTTTAAAATCTACACTTACTATACAGGTATATAATGACATTTCTGTTTTTGTTTTATTTATGGGCATCACCCACCTTAAGGTTTGTACGTGGCGTTGCCTCCAAATGCAGCGACGACAGTAGTTGCTGCATTTGGAGGCAACGCCACGTACAAACCTTAAGGTGGGTGATGCCCATAAATAAAACAAAAATATATTACACCCCGCCTACTAGCATGTCTTTTACACAAAGGACATTTCTGTTATCCATGTACTCTCTAAACTAAACACACACTCTTGGTCCCAAGGTTGACGGTTAACAGAGGTTCCACTGTCTGTCAACTTTAAATTCTGGCTCACCCAAAACTAGCTACAGCTGGGTATCACAAAACTAGCTACAGCTGGGCCATAAGAATGGGAGGTCTTTTAATTATGCTTAGTCAAAGCTAGTATTATGAAAAAACACAATTTTTACTTAACATTAATTTATTCTCTTTATCTATTTTTATACAAAGTAATATTTTTGTAGCTTATTTTGTAGTTTAGATTAGCTGAAATAACACTACTGTTATATTGCTATATCAGGTACCTAATGTGAGATTTTATGTAAGACTGTGCTAAAGAAATATGCAAGTACAAAAGAAGAATAGTTATTTTATATATACATCCAAATCGATAAGTATATATTTTTATGAAGTAATAATTCACATACAAGCCATTTTATCATTTTACTTAGGTAATATGTTTTCCTTAATGTAAGTCATTGTATTGGTCTATAAAAATATACAATCTTGGTACTTATTGAGAAACAAAAATCTCTAAAATTACAAAGCTCAACAGCCACATTATATATAAAGGAGGATTTATCAAAAAACTAAATAAAACTTGATCCACTTATTGTTATTATGGTTTTGTGTTTAAAAAATTAATGTTGGAAATCACTAGTTATCTTTAGATATTTGTAATGTTTGTTAACTTGAATGTGGTTCATATAAAAGATTGTGACAACTGTGTTAGAGCTTCAACTTAACTAACTATATATTTATGCCAATTGCAAATTTATCTATTGTATTGCCGTTATACAATGTTGTTTTGTAATAATAACATAAATCCAAAGAAAAGTGTATTATTTTAACTCAAATTTACCTTAAGAACTTATAATTTGGAATATTGTTTTCAGAAATGTTTTAGTATTTTCACCAAACTTATTGTATGCAGGATTTTTCTTGATGAATTAGTATTTTAACCAGGGGTGCCAACAGAATGGTTTGATAGTGCGAAGTGCGCTATAGAATTCTATATTGGGGGGAATTTGCGATTTAGTGGGGATTTTTTAGATTTGGGGGAAATTTCAAAAATACAACTTTTTGTCATCAAATAAATATTTTTAATAATGTATGGACATTCAAGGGCTTCAACCCTTTGATTCCCAAGTTCCTTTTCATTTCACAAGTTTTAGTTCAAGTATTTTTATTTTGTCCGTACTGTGTCAAATGTTTTTGCTATGTCCTTCATAATTGCCAACATTGTTGACATTATATAAGATAATTTATTGAAATAAATTACAACCTTCTTACTCCATTGAGTAAGTTGCTACATACAAAGGATATCACAAAACATTAAATTTAATTAAAACTATGATTTTTTTTATCTTCATTATTTGTATAAATGGTTTCTTAATATTTATATTGAGTTTTTTAATGTCACTATGGAAATTTTTTTCAGAATGTTTTGTCCAGATTAAACCTTCGCCAAAATGTATACATAAAATTTGTGATGGTCCCTCTTGAGCCAATAAACAAACCAATTACTTTATTTTTTTTTTAATTTGTATTTTTCCTTAACAAAATTAATTGTGGGTTCATAAATTTTTTTTTCTCGATATCGACTCCTAAGGGTTGTTCCTTACTTACTTCATATCTAATTGTTGGATCTATAATATATCCGTCATATGTTTCTTGGTCAATAATCAAGATGTCGATCCTTCTCTGTGACCCGTTTTCAGCTGTACAAGTCACTTCTTCATATACTGTCATCTTTAAATTACGGAACGAGTCAGCTAAAATTTTCCTGATAGTGTGATTCCTTTTATTCCTGAGAAGTTCCCCAAATGGGTAGAATCCAAGGATATGTGGCAAAGACTCAAAAGTGTAATGCTCAGTGCTGGAGCAACGCCTGCACTGGTTGCCATCCTTGGATCTGCCCGGGATCGATCTCACCGGTGCTACATCACCTATCATTTTCAATGCTTCTTTATATTCTGAATTTGTTATTCCTTCCATTCGGTGTAATGCTAAATTAGGGGGAGAGTATTCTTCAAAAAGGATAACACCTCGTCCTTTATATGGAAGGGAGCACCATTTATTAATATATTCCCTTTTTTGTAATTTTCGCCTGATTTATCTTGATGATTTAAATTTTAAAGGGTAAATATCATTCAACAGCAGATTTTTTAAACAAATATCCTTTTCTTTTTCAAAATTTCGAAAATTGTTTATATATATATATTATTGCTGTCTTTTAAGACGTTGCAAATGTCGATCTGCTGGATTGGTGCTTCCCAGATAGCTTTAATCAGTCCAAGTCCTTTGTATTCTTTTGAGGAATATAACATTGCATATGGTATATAAGATGGAAGGTCCAGTATTTCTTTAACAGACGATCTGATAACTTTGTTGATATCATCAAGAAATGTTTTTTTCAATTTATTTAAGGGCGCTGTTTGAAATGGGTATATGAGTGTCGGCCATGTATACTTATTCAATACAAACATTTTTTGATGAGGTTGTAAAAATGGAGAAAATGTTAATCTTTGAATTTTGTTTGTTAACGTTCTAATCACGTTTGGTGCATTCATTACAATTTGATTCTCAAAACTCACGCCTAAGTATTTGATTTTTTTCTCCTTTCTCCAAAGAGGGTAATTTTATTCCTTCTATGATAAATTCCTCTTGTTTTAATTTTCCATTTCTTATATTTATTATATGTGTCTTTTTTGGAATAAGTTTAAGTCCAATTTCACCGAAAAGATTTTTTATTTTGTTATATAATATAAATGCAGATTCCCGGTCTTTTCCAATCAAAACAGTATCATCAGCAAAACCAAGTACACTTATTGCTGGAATTAATTCATTAATTTTGTATCCGTATTCTTCAGCATTAGATTTTTTATATATGGCCTCTAAAATGTGGTCTATACTGAGATTAAATAATGTGGGGGATAAAGGTGCACCTTGAAAAACTCCCCGATTAATTGAAATATGCTTTGTTTTACAATTAATGGTCTTTATTTGAGTTTTATTTCCTCTTTGTAATTGCATAATATTGTCTACTAATATTGTAGGAATCATTAAAGACTTTAGAGTGGATGGGATGTGATCATGACCAATATTGTCATAAGCTTTTTCGGTATCAAGGAATAAAATACAGCAATCATTTTTTTCCTTTTACATGAGTTAAGAATGGAATTAAATATGTTGGCATTTATGTGAGTCCCTGGTAAGGATGTAAACCCAGTTTGAAATTCATTAAACATTATATATTCTTGTAGTCTTGCATCTATAATTTTTTCAAAAATTCTTATTAATAAACAAATAGAAATGGGACGCCAATTTGTTACATCATTTATATTTCCTCCTTTGTTAAGAAGAACAGTCCTGGCATTTTTTAAAGTTTCAGGAATTGTATTATTTTTATACATTTTATTAAATATGTGCATTAAAATTTTTGGCACTTTATCATTTTTGATACTTCTTAGAAGAACGTTATCTGGGCCTGGTGCTGTATCAGGTTTAATCTTCTGTATTGCTCGTTTAACTACTTCTTCAGTTATGGTTGAGTTATATTCATTGTTGATTTGTTCCAATGTTTCTTTATCAGGTATTTCATAATTTTTGCGAGTACAATTATTGGTGTGAGTAAAACGATCGCTGAATTTTAAAAATAATTCAGTTTGATCTGTTTCACAACCTTTATTTATGCCATTCATTATTCTTTGAACTGCTTTTCGTCTTCTGTTGTAGTACTCGTATTGGATAATCTCATACATATATTTCTCTTTTCTTTTTCTTCTATCAGCTTTACTTCTCCGAATGGGATTGCTTGATTCTTTGTATTTTCTGTTATTTTTCACTAACTTACCTGTTTTCCTTAGATGGTAAAACTTTGTAGTGGGGTGTTTGGGTCCAGGTAAATATTCAATAGATTTTGATAGAAACAACGAAAATTCCTTAACCTTTGAAGAAAATTGTGCCTCTTCTAAATTCTCTTCAGAAATGAATTTTAACCATTCATCATATTTTTGTTGTAGTAATACTTTTTCTTCTGAAAGTTCATATTCAGAACTATTATCCACTAGATTTTCCCCACATTTACTTTGATGTTCAACTTCCTGATGTTTATTTCTACAGTACTTTTTCAGGATTTTTCCCCTTAATATTTCTGGGTGTGATTTTGAATCATGAATCTTAAGACCTCTAAAACTTGAAAAGTGTTTACCACATGTTTCACACTTAATATTTAATTTAATTTGATCTGGAGTTTCTTCATTAACTTGTACTTCAAATGGATTATGTACATTTTCATTTGAGGGATTAAAATCACTTTTACTTTCTTGTAAAATAATTCCTTCGTTTTCTTTTTTTATTAGTTCAATTTGATGATATATATCATCAATAGAAAAGTCTTCTAAGAATTGCTTATTATTAAATTCAGTATTATTCTTAACGCATAAAGAAGAAGTGTGTGCATTGTGTAGTACATGCATTCCACATTCTTGATCAGTTTTTTGCTTTTTACATTTTATTTCAACCACTTCATATTGCTTGTTTACTAAGGGACATTTACAAATTTTTGCGGCATGTGAGTTATTCATTGGAGACATTGAATCCAAGTGGTAAAAAATCGACTTATTTTTATTAAATATCAATAGTGACCAGTGATATTTGCCTGAGAGCAAGTTTTGAGATGAATTAATGTTTACCCTATTATTAAGTGGTATAAAGATAAAATCATAAGACTTAAACTGCTTTACTATTTCATCAATAGCTTTTGTGTCATTTTCATTTAACATCACATTAGCAACTGCTGCATTCTTAAAGAATATTTCATCTTTTAGGCATAAATATTTATTTACCCATAGTCTTAATTTCTTCATCATCTAATTTGTGCCATTTCTTTGTACTTATGTTTTGATTTTTTTTTATCATATACTTGTTTTTGATTGTTTTTTTTGGTTCTTTTAAGCAACTTAATATCAATTGGTAAACTTTTTTCGTCGCTAACCGAATCATACTTGTTTGTAGCTTTGATATGTGAATCGAGTCTCTTGAAAAACCTTCTACATAATGGACATTCTTTTAGTAAGGTTTCTTCGGCAACATTAGAATCAAGACATGAATAGGGCCCTGGGTTTAGTTCAATATCACCACTTAAATATATAAATGAAATAAGGATGACATACGAATAAAATTTCAGTGTAATATTTGAGGATTTGAAAAGTGCGCGCCAATATTTCTTTTTATTCCTGAAACTTATATTTTGAAGTGTGTTGTGATATTTAATTTAAAATACAGATTGTCTATTAAAGAACTCCGGGATTTTAAAAATTCATATCTTAATAACTGTATAAGATAGGAAAATATAGTTAATTTCTCTGAAACGGGTAGCACATCAAGTTTCACTCATACCAATTAGGAATATTTTTGTCTAGAGGTGGCAGCGATGTGGAGCATTAAACTTGAAACAACGTAGCGCGGCTGTCAGTGCTGACTGGATTGCCGGGATATGGCGACGCCGCAACAAAAGGCTCAATGCGTTATTTGGCTAATAGAAACTAAATCTGTTGTTAGTGTACAAAGAAAATTTCAAAAATTCGTGATATTGACCATCTCAGGCAACAAATAATCAATTGTGTGGCAAAGGAATACCGTTACAATATTAATCATTCCGCTAACAGAGCTCAAATTGAACTTTATCAAATTGCAAAAAAAAAAAACTAGAAAATGCAAACCTTTCCAATCATGTATTAAACATTAATATAAGGGTTTAACTTCATTAGAATATTTTGCCTCAAAACCCTGGAGTTCTTTTACAGACACCCTGTATAAAGAAAACGTGCCCCCCCCCATTCAAGGGTAAAAATAAGCAAAACAGGTGTCCACTGCAATCCCTAATTAACGTACAATAGCCGTCAACTTCGACCCAAGCCAGTCACCGTTTGTTTAAGGTCGGCCCTTCCACCAACTGTACCACACTATTGCAAGCCTAAAGGGATTACTCATGGGCGGGAATCGAACCCATGCCGCGGCATGTCTTCAACATTGACTCATCAGTCAAAGCCTTAGACCACACAGCCTTGTAGTATTGTCAGACGAATGCTCATTTGATTCCTAAAGCCTACAGCTCTAGCAAACCCTGGTGGCGATTCATTGAACCGCTTGAGCAACCGGCCTCGTGGCAATTCATTAAACTAGGTGACTATAACTCTCTTAAGCACCACCAGAGGCTGCTGATGCGCCGATGCGTCCGTGAAATTAAATATGTTAAGGGCATAAATTTGTTAATAATGTATGGCATACTTCTTGTGGTTAAGGAAGTTTGGTTTGTAGCGGTTTGAAGTTGATGTAGCTCATAATCAAGCACAGATATAAAAAACACAAATTGCAAATATAAATAAAAATGTACTACATGGTTCTTGACGTGGGTACTGGTCATCAAAGTGTAATGTCGGGTTTCCCAGTTTTCAGTTCTGTTCATCACCACCAAAGTGAAATCATTATTTTACTGTCCATGTCATGATCTGTTTACGGTTTACTTCTTGGGACTGAGGAAGTTTGGTTAGTAGTTAATGTTAACCGTTTTGGAAATAAATGGTAAGTTACCCTGTTGTAAAGGGAAACGGGGGTGGGAGGAAGGATGGGGGAGGGGGCTAATTGATTTTATGGGGGGGGGGTTTGAGTTTTGGGGAGGATGCGCAATTGCCTTTTTAGGGGATGGGAACCCCTGATCTTAACAAAACTTATAATACACAGGGTTGTTCTTAATGTGTTACAAAAAAAATCAGACATGTGGAAAAGTGGACTATCGCTGACTTTTGAGGATGAAAGCACTTTATAACTGAGGAAGTCCAAAAAAATTGTTTTTAGATCAAAGTTAGTTTAAGTTAGTTGCTTCAAAGTTGAGCTTTATTTAAGTTTTATAGCTTATTTAGCCTAAACTATAAACAAATGACACTGATTGGCTAGTGAAATATCATATTTTTACAATGAAATAATATTGAAATGGAATATTCATGAGATATCTTGAAACAACATTTTTTTAACTAAACAAAAGGTATTTCTTAAATGGAACGAGGATATGTAAAGCTATAACTGGATAAGCCTATTAAGATTAAATGAAAACATATGAAGTTGGAAATAAAAAACATTTATCAAGAATTAAAATGTAATTTTCATATAGAGAGTGGTTTATAATTTGTTCATTGGTTTCAAATGTACATACAATTTTGAGGAATATAAGACTTTTGAGGTTGATATCTGTTGCAGTAAAAAACAGGTGAAGTTTATGTACAGTTTAAGGCAAGTTGACACGCTTCGATTAATCTCGGACCAAACTTGATATTTACTTGGTCCGATTTAGAGCTTGCTCGGTCCAAATTCAATCAGAGGATTGTGAGCTAGCTAAGGCAACTGAACTGAATTTTTAAACGTATCCAATGCTAAATCTACTTCAAACTAAAATTCACATCCGAGAAAATATCTCAATCCGAATAACTCGGGCCGAGTTGTTTACATAAAAGACATTCGGATGAATTGTTGCACGATCCGGGTAGCGTTCAAGTGATCTTTGAGTTCATCCGGTCTGAGATTAATCGTACCATGTCAACCCGCCTTTAGAGTGCCATAACCTAGTTTAAAATATTTTGAGACTAGTTTAGGGTCTAATTTGTTAAAAACCACTTTCTAATATAATGTTATTTTCTTGAAATGGCTTTAGCTAAATATTATTCATTTTATATAAAAAAAAATTAATCACTACAATTTAACCCTTCAAATGCTAGCAATATCTCAAAAATTTTACAGAACCCCAAGAGTCCATAGACTTAAAGGATAAGGAGAAGGTAGCTGAGGCATAGAGGCCGTCACTCCCTCCTAGTGCCAGCACCACAAGTAGTGTTCGGTCACTTATCACTTTGCAGTATCTGCATTCAAAACTTGCTCTTGGAGAATCACAGTGGTCCTAACAATAACTAACATCAGGCAGTTATTATTGCTAGGCTGCTATTCTTGGGTGCTGTGTACTTTTCTGATCCAGTTGAGGTTCTTGTTGGCACCGACCACGAGCACCACAGGCTCTGTTGGTCCGGAGCCTTGCACCTCAGGTACCAGCCTCCTACACCGCCAGCAAGTCTTCCCCAGCTTTTGTCCCCAGGCGGACATCAAATGTGAGTGTGTCACTGATATCAATGCCTGCAACAGCCTCTGTTTTTAAGTGCCATAGGTTCAACTTCCACGTGTCAGTCATACCATTGCTGTACGAGAGGTCCATTTTCATATCCTTCCACAGAACATATAAACTTCCCAAATGAGAACTGCCTGACAAGCATGCAATCAGCCTCTAGCATGAGCCATGCAGGTCACCATGCTTGACCCCACCACCCCTCAGTATCACTTCACCCTCCAAGAACATACCATTAATCATCCAAAAAAATTACTTGGGAAGTTACCATCCACACTATTTGTCTCAAAAACAGAGACCAACAGACAAATTATTTTTTGTAATTGTTTAAGGTTGCGTAATTTGTCTCATTAGTGCAACAGCCCTAAATAAATAATATCATAGTGCGATCCTATGCTAACACAAACCCGCAGGTTGGAATTGTGTTCCCAACTTCAAGCGCTCAGAAGATTATTATTACTGAGGTATCAATTGAACATATGGAAACTGTACAAAAAATTACATTATATATCACTAATATAATTATATAATGCTCATACAAAAATAAACTAATGTTTTCTTGAGCACTGAGTCCCCGAGGCCAATGATAGTACCCTTGACATTGCTTGCAGCATGTGACAATTCACTGAGTGCTAAGGGTCAAAGCTAAAGTACAGGATGCCTACATGCTACAAATCAGCCTCATGTTTGGCAAGTGGACAGACTGTGACTGATGAGATCTCGTTGTTCTGTCAGGAACGTGGTAATGATGTTATCCAAAGGTTCAACACTTCTAGCCACTTGTCTCTTCATGGCCAGTTTGAAGTCTTCCTTCGCACCTTTGTCAACTCCTCTGGTCGAAATTCTTCGGTGGCTGGAAAAAAAGTCACTTGTAGCATCAAAAAGCGACAGAAGCTTGAACAAATATTAGGCTGTGAATAACAAGTTTCGAGTTACTTACTTGAGCATCTGGTTGGACGAGGGTGGTAGAATGTCTAGAGGCACATTCTCAGTGGAAAGCAGCATGAAGTCATCCACAATGTCGGGCAGCACAATGTACTTGGTGAACAACGCGTATGTAAAGCTGTCTGGACAACAGAGCGTCCAAAGTTAATGATTGTAATTAAATTTATATTTAAAATTTTAAAAAAATGTAGGGGGAACATTAGTGTGAACAAAATTGAAATTTTTCTAAAAGTTTGTGGATATTGAAACAGCCTTTATAATAGCAATTAAAGTACAGTGCTTTCGCGAAAGAAATGTTAGCTAAACATGGAAAGGTCAATGAATATATCCTTGTATTCATTATTTACTTATACTTTTTTAACTCAAGAGCTAAATCCTTATAGTGTTTTGGTTACAGAAGGTGACGAGTACAAAAACTATTCATAGCAGGGGCGCTAAGGTCACACATGCCTTTGGGCATTCTATAAAACCATCAAAGGGGCTATACATCAAGCGGGTGAATCTTGGGGATTATAAAATTCTCCTCAGACAGCTTACCGAATCGCTTGATGTCAGTGAGAGTTTCCTGCTAAAATAGGATGTTTATTCATGGTTTGCCTCCTGGATTGAAACTTGACTAGTAAATTAATTAATAGGCTACAGACCTTTCTCATCGTCAATCCAAAGTTTTGTTATACACGATAACTAGTTTTCGGTCTCAATGACCCAATTTCAAACCCTTTGTCAAACAGTAGTAATTATGGAACACTCTTCGTCAGTTCTTGTAAAACAGTTTTTTTACACATACACACACAAATGGCGACATAAACACAGAAACATTAAGTACAGTCATAGGCGTCGTGCTTGGGGGAGTAGGTGCCCTCCAAACATAAATAAAAGTTATTTTTGTAGCCGCAGAGCAAAAATAAAAATCCAAATAAAAATTATTTTTTACTGTTCTCTGAAGTCGTTAATCTACTCACAAGTCATTTAAACCAATTGTTTTTAAGTTATTTGTTTATTTTACCATTTTAATCGTTAACATTCACTTTGTTTTTATATTTAATTGTTATTACATTCATTTGAATGAGATTAATAATTTGAAAAAGGGTTTGTTTACCATCCTTCTTCCTCTAACTCACACAGCTTGTCAGCTGAATCATTAAAATTTTGTTTGAGAAGTAATTTTTTTGGTTATATTAGGATATTTTACTTTTATTGAGTTTAACCCAAGGTCTGTAGTTAAGAAGAAAATAATATTACTATTTTACTGTCAGGATGCCTAAATCCCATAAGGCCTGTAGAACCAAAGCTTGTGATGTCAATTAGAGACCCAATATCCAGTTACAAGCGAGCTCTATCAGCCATTTGGGTAAAAATATAGCCTCAAATGAAGTGTCGGTTATAATGTATGCTTCCTCTGATTAAGATTATTTATCTCCCAGTATGAGGCTAATAAATCATGACATCTTTTATAGTCTGGACAATTAATAATGCAGCCCTTCCAGAACTTTCTTTCCTTCTCCTTTACCTGAAGAAGTCCCTAACTGGGATGAAATACTGTGATTTGATTTACTTCATGTGTTCTATGGCCTGCCTAAACTGTTTCAAAGGTAAGCTAGCTGTCTATCCTTCTATTCCTAAAATTAAAATTCTGGCCTGGAGCCTTTCCTAAAAAAACTAACAATAAGGTAATCAGTAAACAGAAAAAATCTCCTGAATAGGGGTGTGCGAATAGTGATTTTTGAACTCGAGCCGAGCCGAGCCGAGCCGAGCTTTTTCAAAAGTTTTCGAGCTTGAGTTTTTTCGAGCCGAGCTTTTTAACAATCACTAAATTATTAAAAGGAATTATGAAGCTTGATTTTAATTATAAAAGATACAATAGACTAATGTTTGCATACCTTAAGTGACCACCAGCTCAAAAATACAAAGCTTATCTCCAAAACAAGTTAATTATTTGATAGGTTCATCAGTATTTTGTATTATGTTACATAAAATTAATCAAACTGGCTCAAAAAATAATGTATGAAGATAAATACCAAATTAAAAATCTACATTTATTATTTGACTCCCCAATCCCACAATATTTTACTTTAAAATAAATAGTTAAAATTACATAATTAGACTAGTTACATATAGGTACTACAAAATTTAATTTCAAGAGTAGAAGGGAGTAGTTGAAAGGCTTTAAAATAGATATATCTAGTAAAAAAATCACACATTTACACTTAGTCAAACACAAAATTGATTTTTTTAATGTTCACTAAGTAAAGATGATACAAAATTAAATAGCAGTCCCAATTGTGGCATAATATTCATGGCTTAAGGGGATCCGCCACCAATACGGGATATTTTTTGATTTTTTTGGGTAAATAAAAGTTTTACTACCAAAACTGGTTCAAATTAACCTAAAAAGAATAAATATATATATAACAACTCCATTTTTTTCCTTTGATTACGTTTTATTTAATTTGTTTAAGTTTTTTTACGTTTTTTTTTTAATTTTAAAAACTTTTGAATAACTTTTTTATTTTTGGATGGATTTTAATAATCTTTTTTTTTATTTGTATATTGTAATCATAGGAATATTCCCCGGTATTTTAACTAGTGTAACACAAATAGGAAATTATTTATACACGTTTACGTAAAAAACAATATTTTTCATTTTATTATTTTCAAATAAACATTTTTTTACCTATGAAAAAATTACTGTACAAAGCTCTCTATACCAACAAATCATCAATACAGTATGAAGATACACTGGTAAAAATGTCAGTCAATTGTCTCTTGTAGTAAAAAAGTTATTCAACAATTTGTGCTAAAAAACGCGGGAAAACACAATTTTCGGGAATCGGCTTACAAAAGTTGAGCTGACACAGATGCACTAAGTAAACTTACCTACCTTCGGAATACCAATTTTCGAATAATAATTTTTTTAATATGAAAAACTGCTCAAATTCGCCCAAAATTTTGTATAAATTTTGTATACAAGTTCAGAAATACATGTTCTATCTAAAAAAAATAAAAACCAAAATTTGACAAAAAATAAATAAATACCGAATTATCGGTGGCGGATCCCCTTAACTTATTATTTCAGAATATAATATATGAGTGAAATAATATTTAATAACAACAATAATTTATTGTAATCCTAAAATTAGTTGCATTTCTAAACTTTTTTGAAGAAAATAATGTACAATTAAGAAGAAGAAAGATCATAAATAAATAAGGACGGAATAGAGAGAAAGAAAGAAACAGCTACCTCTCTCACTCTCCTTGTCAGTGGCCAGGGGAGGGGGGGGGGTGGAGGTTGTTTACTCCAAGCCCCTTCCCTGTTTTTTGCTATTGTCTGACTCAGTGCGTGTGTGCGTGAGTTAATTAGGAGATAAGGAATCCTTCCTTCAAAATGAAAAAATACAAACTACTTGTCACACAACTATAAATGATGGCTCATATTTTTTGTCTTATTTTTATAAATGAAATGAGACCAAAATGAAACTTGTACGATATACCGTTTAAGAGATAAGCCTTGATAAAACAATAGACGTAAATGCTGTATTTCGCGTTCCCCAAGGTCAACTAAATATAGCTCCGATTTCCGTCTACATGCAGATAAATTACCTGTCATTGTCCTTTCCTTATCACCAGGGAATATTTTTTGCTTGTTTTTTCGTGGGAGGGAAATGCTCTTCCGGTTTAACGTGTCCAAAAATAGATTGCAATAATTATATTTCCGATAAGAACTCTCTTATCAAAAGCTCGGCTCGAGTGTCGAGCTTTTTTGAAATAAGTTGAGCCGAGCCGAATACTGAAAAGCTCGACCTAAAAGCTCAACCGGTCGAATACTTGCACACCCCTACTCCTGAACAAACCAAACACAAATTTGTATCAGTAGAATTTGGCAGTAACTTACAATTTACCTTACAGAGTGAATTAAATAAACAACACATTATTTCAGCATGCAAAACGTCCAACAAAATAGAATGCCAACTTTAATGCCTATTACATCCGGCTCGAACAAAAATATGTGGGATAATTGTGAAAATAGCTCAGATTGAAAAATGGCCGTGAAAGATTAATCAGTCATTAGACCTATGCTACTAGATTTTTAGCGATTTTTAGCACTGTATTAATAAAAGTTCAAAATGAAGTGTTGTCACAGACCTTGGATGACGTGAAGCAGTAGTCGGGGTACCCCACCTGAGCAGATCGTAGATCCCGAAGCGATGTAGATGTCTGTCCATTTTGTTGAATCTTGCACTACACTTAAACATTGTCCGTGAGCGCGACCGAAAATAGTTCAAATAAACTTCTCCTCGTACAAAATTGAACTTAAGCACTTCTGATTACTATTTACAATGACTGATTAATAAAATTTAAGAAACGGCATTTTATTTGCGGTTATTTGCGGGTAGCAAAATGCGGAGCGGTAAGAAGCGGGATGATTTGCCGGTGACATTCGGCAGTGGACTGTGTCGTTTGCATGGACATCAGCTGTGAGTACAAAGGTCGCATACCTTCCTTATCGCAAGGAGCAACTGTATAGAAGAAATACGACTTGGGCTATGGATTATTATTTGAAATTGAGTGTGAAAAATATAATATTGGAAAAGTAATAATAAAATAATAAATATATCCAACATCGCCCCCCTTGAACCAACCTGGTTCAACAGAAATAAGAATTGAGAATGGTAAATGAACAAATTGAAAAAAGGGGTGGAAGTGGATGTTTTGGACTTAATTGGTAGGAAGCAGGGAAACTTTGACTGCAGGTCGACTGAAGTTCCCTGTAGCGGTGCGTAGATGGACCACTCGTACCACTCCATCAGCTCCTGGTGATACTGCGGTGATTCTTCCTAGTTTCCATTGTAAAGGCGGAGTGTTAGGCTCATGTATAACAACAAGGTCGCCAATCTTGAGGTTCTCCTTTTTTGTCGTCCACTTCGAACGATGCTGCAGGGTATGCAGATATTCTTGTGACCGTCCAGATGTGTTGAGAGAATGCTTGAACTAACTGCCATCTTCTCAAGCGGTTACAAGAAGTTTCAGTAAACTGAGGTTCCACAATGGATTTCAGAGGTCCACCAGTTAAAAAATGTCCTGGGGTAAGAGGTTCTAAATAATTTGGATCTCCAGATAGAGGTGTAAGCGGTCTCGAATTTAATATTGCTTCGACTCGTGATACGAGAGTGATGAATTCTTCGTAAGTCAGGATTTGTCCACCTATTACTCGGTGAAGATGGTGTTTAGCACTCCTAACTGCTCGTTCCCACAAGCCACCCTGATGAGGTGCATGTGGAGGCAGAAACTTGAAAGAAATGTTGTTCTCTTCGGCAAAGCGATGAGTTGCAGGATTACGAAGCAAATTCTCAAAACATCTGCGAAGTGTAGCTTCTGCTCCGACAAAGTTGGTTCCACAGTCACTGTGAATTTCTTTAACTGAGCCACGTCTTGAAATAAAACGAGTTAGTGCTGCTATATAAGCTTCTGAAGTCAGATCTGACACAACTTCTAAATGTACTGCCTTAGTTGCAAAGCAGACGAATAGACAGAGATAAACTTTAATAGGCTGAAGTCTTTTTAGGACATACAATTTCACAGTGAAGGGTCCAGCATAGTCAACTCTGGAAACATTGAATGGTCTGACGCTATAACTCTAGGAGAAGGTAGATCTCCCATCAGCGGTGGGTTGAGCTTAGGTTTCATCCTAAAACATCTGAGGCATTTGAAAATCCTGGAACGAATAATACTACGAGCGGAAAGTATCCAATATTTCTCCCGAAGCGCAGCTTGGAGATGTGTTTGTCCAGCATGAAGGTAGATGCAATGATAATAATCGATTATCAGATGTACAACAAAATTATCCTTTGGCAAGATTATTTGATGCTTAGCGCTGTACGACAATTCTGAATTTCTTAGTCGTCCTCCGACTCTTAGTAAACCTTCATCATCTAGAAATGGTGACAAGCGTTGAAGACGAGAAGAACATTCCTTCTTCTTCGATAAGGATTTAATATCTTCAGAGAAGCTCTCTCTTTGTACAAGCCAGCAAATACGTTTGTTGGACTGTTCTAATTCTTGAAGAGCTAGAGGATTAGTAATTTTTTGCTTAGTTTTTAAGCATGAGATGAAGCGCAGAACATAGCTCATAACATGTAAAAGCTTAGTCCATGAAGAAAATTTATTGAGAAAATTCAGACTCTGATCTGCAGTAGTTGTGATGAGGTTGAGTGTTGCGGGTTTAAGCTCTGGAAGTTCCTCTTCTGGGACGAAATCACACGACGATTGAGGCCATGAATCAAATGAACTATTTAGCCAAGTTGGTCCAGACCACCAAAGTTCATTGTGGATGAGATGAGCTGGGGTTAATCCTCTTGAGGCAACATCAGCTGGGTTGTCATGAGTGGATACATGTTTCCATATGCATGAAGGGGTTAAATCTTGGATTTGTGCTACACGATTTGCAACGAACAACTTTAAGCGGTAAGAAGGGGTGTGAATCCACGACAATGCAACTGTAGAATCACTCCAAGCGGTGACAGAGTCAATCTTGTAGCGGTCAGAGAGCTGATTTATACAATAGTGTATCAATTTGGCTAAAATATGTGCTCCGCACAGTTCGAGACGAGGTATCGTAATACGTTTGAGGGGAGCCACACGTGACTTGGCAATTAATAAGCTGACTGATATATTGCCCCGTGCATTTTCGGTGCGTAAATAAACGCAACCAGCAAATCCCAGTTCACTTGCATCCGAAAAACCATGCAGCTGGATGTTAATAGCATCACTCAGAGATATGTATCTACTGATCTTCAAACTCTCAATTTCAGGAAGTTCGTTGATGAACGTTGACCATTTATCAATAATATCACGAGGAAGAGGAGAGTCCCAATCTAGGCCTAGTGACCATATGTGCTGCATGAGCGCCTTAGCCCAAAAATTACGGGTGCAAGCATGCCTATTACATCGTAAATCTTTGCAATAGTGGACAGAATTGCTCTCTTGGTAAAAACCATGGAAAGTTCAGAGATCACATATGAAAATGTATCAGATGTTGGATTCCACTTTAGACCAAGAATACTAACACAGGGATGCTCAGTTGATATGCAGTGTTGAGGGGGTAAATTTTCTAGTACTTGTCCGTTGTTGGATGCCCATTTACGGAGTTCGAAACCTCCTTTTTGTAGAAGGCCTATTACATCTTGCTGTAATTTCACAGCTTCTTCAACTGTATCACTACCAAGTAGTGCATCGTCTACATAGATCTGTCGTTTAAGTGCATGAGCAGCAAGTGGATGATTACTCCCTTCATCACGTATCAATTGCTGTATTACTCGATTTGCCAAAAATGGCGATGAGGTCAAACCATAATCCCAGTCCCAGTTAAAGTTACAGTTGTCAACTGAAAAACTCTAAGCGGTTGTGTCATGTCTTCTCTCCAATAGATAAGTTGAAAACGTTGGTCTTCCTCATGTATAGAAATCATACGGAACATCTGTTTGATATCACAAGCAAAGGCAATCTTATGCTGACGAAAGCGTAGAATTATGTCAGTTATTTCATTGTGTAACTTAGGTCCTTGATGCTGAAGACTATTCAGTGTTACACCTGAAGAGGTTTTAGCAGATCCGTTAAATACAACACGTATCTTTCCATCCTTAAATACACCGTGGTGCGGCAAGAAACAGTGAGGTTTACAGTTTATGTCATTTGAATTAGAAAGCTTATATGACCTGAGGATTCATAGTCATTCATAAATTCAGTGTACTTATCTTTGAAATCGGGTTGCAATTGAAATTTACGTTCAAGCGATTTGAAGGTTTGTAGAGCAGTTTTTGAAGAATCTCCTAGCTTTACTGGATCTTCTTTGAATGGTAAGCGACAGACATATCTTCCCGTTTCATCACGAGAATGAGTTTTCAAAAAATGATCTTCGCATTCCCTTTCTTCCGGGGAATGTTTGGAAGAATCAGGTGGTTCCTCGAGAGACCAAAATCGCTGTAGCGTTTCATGAAGACTGAGATCATTTATGGACAGTAAAGTAGTTAATCCACTGAATGTTTGATAATCTTGTAAAGTAGGTGCATTTCCAAGGACAACATATCCAAAAATTGTGTTGATAATGTATGGCATACTATCACCAAGACTGGTGGCGGGTCCAAGAAGAGTCTGAGGAAACAGATCCGCGCCTAAGAGCAGATCAATTGGTCCAGGGGTGTCAAATGTCGGATCTGCAAGAGTATAATCTCTAAGTTGTGCTTTAATATCTGAAGATATCTTTACATTGGGCATGACATTGGAAATTCTATCAAGTATCAAGACAGGGTGCGCTTTAGCAAGAGAATTTCCGCTAAGCGAAGAAATATTAACAAATGACATTCCCTTAGGCTTCACTCGAGCTGAGGAAATACCTTTAATCTCAGGAAGGTCAACAAAAGAACGCTGTGTGCGAATCATACTGGCACAGTGCTCTGATATTATGCTTGACTGCGATGCGCTATCGAGCACGGCTCGGACAACAATATTATTTCCATTTGGAGTAGAAATGCTTACTAATGCAGTGGCAAGAGGTACAGTACAATTCAGGCTGGCAGCATTAGTTGCGCCTATGTGAGCAGAGAGAACATTCTGTTCAGAACTTTGCGGAGGGTCAGATTTATTTTGCGGTTGGGAATCTACCGTAGTTTTATTAGAAGGCTTAACCTGTGAAGGTACAGGATTTTCTTTTTTGTTCAAATGAATAAGCGTATGGTGTCGTTTCATACAAACTCGACATGAGTTCAACGACTTGCATGAGCTTACAGAGTGTCGACCAAAACAATTAATACATAGGCCTTTGCTCTTAATGAAGTTAAATCTGTTTTGGGGTGTTAAGGCTCCGAATACATCACATCGATAAATGTTATGCAGTGCTACATTGCAGTAGATACAGGAAGCGGTTTGTTCATTATCTGAAGAAAGCATTACAGCCTTGCTTGGTTTCGGACTAGCGGTTGTTTTGCCTTGAAGAGACGAGTTCTTAAAATTACCATAGCTTTTTGGGGATGGCGAAGAACTCGCATGTGCAGAGGAGCCTAAAATAGCTGCCTCTTTATACAAACACTCATTTTCCAGAAAATTTATTATTTCAACAACAGAAGGAACTTGTTTTGAGTCGTTACGTTTTTGTTCAAATTCTGAACGCATGCTTGAGTCGAGCTTTCTCAACAAGTGAGTACTTAAAATCAAGTTATCACCAGATATATCGTGGCCAAGTGCTTTAAGAGCTTGTTGATTACCGTTAAAAGCAGAAATAAAATTCCTTAGCTGCTTAACATTAGGTTTGTTTAGCTGTGGTAAATCGAGAATGTTACTCGTATGCAAAGTAATCAAAAACCTTGTATTGTGATATCTCTTGAGCAGAGTCTGCCAAGCAATATTATAATTAGCACTATTTAGAGGCAAAGACTTGACTAGATTCAAAGGTTCATCTGAAAGACAGCTTAGCAAATATGAAAATTTCTCAACATTAGAAATTGATTTGTTATCATGAACAGTGCTTTCAAATATGCCGTGAAATGAGACCCATTGCTCTGGATTACCTGAGAATGTTGGCAATTTTATCCGTGGCAATTTCACAGTAGGAGTAACTGCAGGAGTGGGAGGCACTACCTCAGAACTGGACTCATTTAAATCTTCAGACTTAACAACAGGTATAAGCAAGCTGCAATTGGATTGTATTTCAACAAAAAAATCAGAAATTTTTTCTTGAAAAGCAGCAATTTTATCTTGCTCGATATCTTCAGGCGAAGGGGAGTTATGAAAAAGCTTATTTACAATTTTTTCAAATTCATTATGCTTATATACTGCACACTGAGACAAAAGTTTAAGTTTAGCAATCTGCTGTTCATTTAAGGCACTAATTACATGAGCTTCTTTGAGAGCAATGACCTGTTTATTTAAGGTCTCAAGCCTAGATTGAATAAGTTCACACTGTTTTGTGAAAGCAGTAAACCTCATTTTGACCAAGTATTTTCAAAGTAACAAGAGCTCAACACAAGACAATATGTATTATAAGACAGGAAAATATTATAATCATGACCAAATTAGGCTTTTAGTTATAGGCCTATAGTCTATGCCTAGGACTTGGTAGCACAAGTACAAATAATTTTACTTTTAATAAGTCATAGTTAAATATAACTTACTTGTCTCAAAAGTTCATTGTCACAATATAATATTTCAATAATAAATGTCAAGTGTAAATAAATTATAACCAATTATTTCAACAGTATTGATTAGTTAAATCATTCAATAGTAAAATCAAAGTCAATCTTCAAACAGTTTTGAGGTTATGACAGTCACTTGAATAAAATGTAAACAACCACTTGACAGCTGGCAATGACAGACGATGACGCACTGACGTCTTAATATTCGTCTCCGTAGACGCTTCTCGTTGTAGAAGGCTGTGGCTGTGACCATTGACTTTGAATGTATAAGGAGACAAACCATCCATATGGCCGCCTTGTGCCGGCTCCTCTTGCCAGCTCCACGTAGTTGACATCGCCGCCGTCAGAACGCGCTGCCCGCGCGCTCTGCGCTCTCTCTCACTCCCTCCACCTTGCCCCTCGGCCCCCTGCCGTGTGCGTCGGATATTTCTCTCGCTCATCACTACTTCTCCTTCTCCCTTCACCAACGCAACGGCCGTTCATAGCGAGTGGAAAGCTGCGAGTCGCTGCGAGATGTGCACGCCTTTGAACCTGAGCGCGGATCGGCGCGATGTCGTTCTCGATGAGGCAACGCGAGAGCTTGGCAATCTTATTTCTTGAACAAAAAAGCTATAAGATTGATAATATACATTTTCTTAATTATATTGTAATATATCTGTATATTCTATAATTTGTTATCATCCCAGTACGGTATTTTTTAATGACCTGATTTGGTGATTGCTGCAAACCATAGTATTACTTTTTTTGGAATAATATAAACATTTTGCAATGTGCTGATGAATTTATTTTGTGTTCTCGGATATATCATTTGGGCTAAGTAAGACTTAATTCTGCTATAAACGACAGAAACACGCATCAGAAACCGTCAATTAATTAATTTGAGCAGGAAATAATACAGTTTAAAAATTCAAATATAGTTTATTGGTATATAAATACAAGAAACCTACTAACATAATTGAGTATTTCAAAAAATCAATAGCACTCCCGGTCATAAACTTTGATTATGGCTTTACATAAAGCTTAAACTATTTTCGGGTGAATTTAAATTAGTAATTGAAGTATTACTACTTTCACTTTCCCTGCAATATTTTAGTTTTTTGAAAAAGCCTCCATACTTCCCTCCGGGCTGCCTTATTTCTTCCGAATTTCCTGGAGTTTGCGGTGGATTTTTTCTGTAATCAGCTTGTTGAGGACAAATGCACGATGTGTTTAGCAGTCCTTACTGATATTGTTTTAGGCACTAGGCGCAGTATAAAAAACTAACCTCATCTATACGAAGCAGCTAGTGCAGGTTTGATTGTATTTCACATCAAACTACTGTCGAAGAAAAACATGTGCGCTTGAGTTTAAACCCATAAAACTATTGAATGAATCATCCGGTTTTAGTGAAATTAATGTTAAACTGAACCTTTGTTAAATACATTTTATATTATAACAATCTTCTATCTATATATTACTAATTCTGTAAGCGATTTTTTTCAATCAAAATTGTGAGAGTTTGACAGCTCGCAGGATGATGGGAGATGGCTCAAATAAAAGGTCACGGTCCCAGGGGGTCGGGAAAAATATCAGATTTTGTCCTAATATACCAGAAAATGAGAAATAACGAAAAATACAGTTCGCGCATTATATCTCCGGCTATGACCACTACGCTACTAACCGTATCATATGATATTTTAAACATATGATTTTGGTAAACACTGCGTTTGACAAAAAATATTTTAAATTTAAGATTTTCTGATTTAATAATAATTAAGGGTTTGAGTTTTTTCATAATTTAAAATTATAAAGTTAAGTACGTTTGTTTAGTTTATGTTATAACGATGCAGATTTAATACCAAATGATCTATACATATATAATTACGTAAGGGAAATTTTTCCGCCGAAATTGTGGGCGTTTGGAAGGTTGCACGATGATGGGCTGGGGCTGAAATTGAAGGTCTCCATCCCAGGGACTCGGGGAAAATACTAATATTGTTTTAAGCTTACTACAAAATGAGAAATAACGTAAAGTAGCTGTCCTTTAAAAACCATTGGGATGTAAAACTGTCTGCTTTATTTACTTAAAACCAAATGCTAGGTTAATCATAATCATAATTATAATCATAATTTTGTGGATCCAAAAGCCTATTTTCTAAGAAGGTATTTTGTACTATGGTAAAGAAGGATTATGCTTAGGGGCTATTAGCCCCTTCAGGCCTCTAGTTTTAAATATTTCGGTCGAGCCGAATTTTTTTTAAATAATAAAAACCATGAAAATTACCGATTTTTCCAAAGGTCCACACTAAAAGTGAAGTTTAAACATTTATTTTACAAAAACTGTTGGAGCAAACTTTTTCAAATTTTATGGAGTAATATTAGGTATATCATTAATTTATTTTTATTGGTTCATAATTTTAAGGTTAATACTCTAGGTGCTGTTGTTCATTTTGTAAACGTTTACTGAAACCACTGCTCACGGGCCAAAAAAACGTTTGCTCCAACAGTTTTGTAAAATAAATGTTTAAACTTCACTTTTAGGGCGGACCTTCGGAAAAACCGGTACTTTTAATGGTTTTTATTATATAAACATTTTCCCGCTAGACCAAAAATTTTAAAATTAATTGTTATAATATAAAATGTATTTAACAAAGCTTCAGTTAAACAGTTATTTCACTAAAATCGGATGATTAATTCCAGAGTTATATGGGTTTAAACTCGAGTGCACATCTTTTTTTCTTCGACAGTAATTAGAAGTGAAACTATTTTATTGGAAGTTCAGCTTGATGAGGGCCAGTGACAATTACATGGCGGTAAATTGCGATCTTAGTCTTAAATGTCAACAAGCATCTGGAAAATGGCTAGAATAGCAACAGAACGTCACTGACACCTCAGACTGCTGGCGGTGTACCCAGCGAGCACAGAATTGTCCTCGCTGGGTGTACCCCCTCCACAGGCGGCATATCCATCAAAGAGCCTAGTCGCCGCCTCCCATCTCCCATCCCACTGCTGAATCCAGCTTACAGGGTGACCAGATTTCAGGGAGGACAGTTGGGTTAAAGAAGGGGGACATTTACAGAAAGAGGAGGACAGCGTTAAAAATAATTGTAATAATTTTTGCTGTAGACCCAATTACATTGCATTACAAATGATTGTCTTATATTATGTTAGAGGTACACAAATACTTTATTGTGTGAAGAATTCATAAAAAAAACATTCACTCTACTTGTTTTGTTTTAAGGGAAAGTACCTGGTGGACCGAGCCTTGCTCGGTGTTATTTCATGTTTACCAGTTCATCCAGTTACTATAAAATATTTCAATGTCGTAGAATTTATCAATGTAAACCTTTTTTATTGCTCCATGGACTCTTCATTCCACCTGCTGTATTTTCCCTTGATAGCTGTAGATTCCAAACAGCTGTTATGATTACTTCATTTGTTTACACTTTCCTTGTTTATTTTCGTTGCTATCACGGCAACCCATAAGGCCAATGTTAAAATTTAACAACTTTAAAATTCGAGTTAATACGTTATTAGATTTTCTCTGGCCAAGTAATCTGCGTAAAAGACGTTTTTGAGTCATAAATTACTTATTTCCAGACTTTGAAGGAAATCCTCGGAGCCGTTTTTGAGATAATGTAGAACAGTAAACGAAATACCCTTTTTAGACTTTAAATTTACCAATTATTGACACATAGGGTCGATTTTCGCGTCCGCAACTTCTCAAGTTGGCAAAATGAAAAAATGTGCTTCCCTTTTTTATGTGATCATCACTGTGCAATGTGATATGACACATAACACATAACAATCTACAAACGGTAGGTGTAGGCCTAACTTGAATGAATCGGTTTTAAACACGAACGGCCGGTAATGACGATCGTGCAGATTTACCGATTGCGGGTAGACGACAGTAGGGCCTAAGTTGTTTGACCAACTACGAATAAAATTGTTACGAAGGCGCGAATTTACCGTATTTATGGCTGCGGGAACACGAAAAAAGTATATCCTTTGTAGAAGGCCACATTTTAGCGAAAGCCGAAAGGACAGGAGGACAATCGTTAAAAAGGAGGACATGTCCTCCTAAATCGGACGTCTGGTCACCCTGAGTCCAGCACGACCCCGGTAACGAAGCTTTGGTTGCATGAAGTATATTGGAATCGCGATATATCCACCAGTTTTTTCGAATTGAGAATCAAAACATAATTTTCGATAGTTTAGGCCTTCTTGTGTCTATGGAAAAACGCACAATAGGGGTTTCTATTATAAAAGGACCTGAGAGTAAGTTCTTTATCTAGGAACAATATTTCAGAAACAGACTGAATAGACTGTAGACTATCCGTATCTATAGGAACCATACGAAGTCTCCAGTAACCTCATTTTGTAAAAAAAGGAGTGTATAGGTAGGTATACATTACATACAAAAGTATTGGAAAAACGACAAAGTGCAATAATGTAATGTAGTGATGTAACCTTCTTTATTACCGTTGGAGGTTAAATAAAACTACAATGTAATGGATCTGTTATTCTGTTAGTTTGGTTTAAAATTATAAGAATGTTTTTTTACACTGTTAATATAGGAATAGGCTAACATATTATTTTTTAAACAATAAAAATACGAATTATCTGTTTCATTGATCGTTTTACAGAAATATTTTTTATTATCTGATTTTTGATGTCTTTTTTATAAGTATACTTGACTGTTTGAAACTTTATCCAGCATTCAGCCTGTCTACTTTCGATAAATTGCAACATAAATAAGCTGTCACAATTAATGAAATTAAACAGAGCACTTCAAATATATTTTTATAGTTTATTCAATACGGCTTTTCTTCAATTACATAACATTTGGTTAGGTCAAGTTTTAGGATATAATATCAAGTTCTAAAACAATCGTGTAAAAACAATTAATTATTTAAAAATTAATTCATTTGAACGTAAGCTTACTTGGGAATAAATATTTTGTATGATTATTGTACTGCTTAATTATTTTAATTTTTATGTCAATGCAAAACTTAAATTTTGCGCGACGTCAAATTATAACAGCGCGATCGGGCCTAGTCGTGGATGAGAGCGAGAGCGGTTTGTCAGCGGGAGAGCGGGGGGAGCGGTTGGCTACTACCCCTCCCCCCCTCCCGTGCCGCGTGGCGCCGCTGCCGGGCCGCTGCGAGCTGTCGACCACCCGTTCAGAACAGCTTCCGAGCCTCGCCGCTTGGAGCGCCACTCCATAGCGGCTTTCTCGGTGTAGTTCAAATAAAATTCCGCTTGAGTCGCTAGTGTGCTTACAAAACTGCCATCCACAGATTTTACAATGGCGGTGAAACGTCTCCTTCTAGATTCAAAGTCAATGCTGTGACGTTGCGGATTGGGAATACAGGAATGCCAGTGAACAGGAAAGGGATGTATGAACAATTGGACTGGTCTATTCTTAGGTCAGGAACAGACGAGCAAAAAAGCGGAAAATGTGAAATGAATAATCCCTTTAACGTTCAATCTTGAACATGAAAAATATTCACGTGAAATGTGAATTCGAAATGAAATAAACTTGGATTCCAATTTTATGGAAATGCGGTCAGTTATATTTTAACCACAAACTGGTAAAATAGATCCTGCTCGAAGCGTCCAAAAATATGTGGGATAATTGTGAAAATAGCTCAGATTGAAAAATGGCCGTGAAAGATTAATCAGTCATTAGACCTATGCTACTAGATTTTTAGCGATTTTTAGCACTGTATTAATAAAAGTTCAAAATGAAGTGTTGTCACAGACCTTGGATGACGTGAAGCAGTAGTCGGGGTACCCCACCTGAGCAGATCGTAGATCCCGAAGCGATGTAGATGTCTGTCCATTTTGTTGAATCTTGCACTACACTTAAACATTGTCCGTGAGCGCGACCGAAAATAGTTCAAATAAACTTCTCCTCGTACAAAATTGAACTTAAGCACTTCTGATTACTATTTACAATGACTGATTAATAAAATTTAAGAAACGGCATTTTATTTGCGGTTATTTGCGGGTAGCAAAATGCGGAGCGGTAAGAAGCGGGATGATTTGCCGGTGACATTCGGCAGTGGACTGTGTCGTTTGCATGGACATCAGCTGTGAGTACAAAGGTCGCATACCTTCCTTATCGCAAGGAGCAACTGTATAGAAGAAATACGACTTGGGCTATGGATTATTATTTGAAATTGAGTGTGAAAAATATAATATTGGAAAAGTAATAATAAAATAATAAATATATCCAATATGGTTCCCATGCCGGGAATCGAACCCGGGCCTTCTGGGTGGGCCTTCTTCTCTATGGTATTATTTTTTGGGGGAACTCTGCTCACAGTCAAAAAATTTTTGTTCTACAGAAACGAGCCATAAGGATTTTAGCAGATGTTGATAGTAGACATTCATGCAAACCTCTATTTAAACGTTTAGGATTATTGACTTTTCCAGCCCTTTATATTCTAGAACTACTAGTTTTCATAAAAAAGAATGAACATGCTTTTTTGGATCAAAATTTCAAACATAATCATAACACACGTCATAAAAATAAATTTCAATTTCCTTGTCACCACCTCACAATGCTTGAGCGAGGACCTTTTTACAGTGGTATAAAGATTTTTAACATTTTGCCAAATGAAATAACTTGCATAAACAGCGTCAAAGGATTTAGAACCAAACTTAAAAATATCTTACTTCAAATTTGTCCCTATAACATAGAGGAATTTATTCAAAGTTTTAATTAGGTTTTTTATTGGTCTAAATACTGGTGTCATCGGGTCGTTTTTGTTGGTTTCAGGAACTGCAATTTTTATTCTTAACAATATCTTTAGTTTTATTCTAAAATTTTCGTTTAGCTTTTAAGACTATTGTATTTTCATCTATTTTAGGTGATTGACGTGTTGTATATTTACGTATGCTATGCATGTGAAATGTAAATGATGTAACAAATAATGAATAAATAAATAAATAAATAAAATAATGTTTCTCGCCCAAGTAACAAAACAACAGCTAAGATTGTACAAGTGTCTACAAATTATCTTGCAGTGAGTGTCCTAAACAGGGCTGCCGAGAGGCCATGTCAGCCAAGTCAGAAACTTGGGGCCCGGGCTCCAAAGGGACCGGATATGAGCAATTTTTTTTTATTGAGGGAATATTGGTTAAACTTCTTGGAAATAAAATTAGGCCTACATATTAAAAAATAAAATGTCCAGCTTCACACACAAATTACTTTGATAATATTCAGCTAATACAGTATTCAGTTAAGGCAGAAACGATTGTTTTGTCTGTCTGTACTGTATTTGCCACTGATTGTACACTACGGCGTGGCGGTGGTGGCGACCAGCGAGTAGTGAGCGTAAGTGACTCATACCTCTCTCATATATATTGACAACAACTTAAATCTTAAATACGCTATGATGAAATTATCAACGATGGTAAACAACAAGAGTACAATGTTGCAGTTAACACAGCAGATGACCAGTAAAAAAATCGTGCGCATTGATCATGAAAAAACGGCAGAGAACTTTGTGAGTGGAACTAACGCGGAAGTTATGGGGAAGAGGCGAATGTCTGGAGAATCCAATAGTGCGGCATCACTGGTAGCAGTAATTTTAAATCATGGTAGACCAGGGGTTAATTTCAGCCGGAGCACACCGGAGCGCAGCTCCGGTACCTTTTAGAACACTGGAGCCCCGATACTTCATAGGTCACCAGTGCGGCTCCGGACCTTTTTTTGGCCACGTCATCCAATCCAGGCCAGTACGATTGTGTGCTGGATGTGTTCGGTATTATTCTTTTCTGCGTTGTTCTTATATATAAGTTAAAAAGGCCCAAATTCAATTGTAATCTATACAAATTTACCGAGGGTGGGTTCCCAGACACCCCGGGGGGTCTTGCTGGGGGTTATTCCGTACCCCCTCCTGGCCCCCCGTTGTGCCATAGCTCCGGTACTTTTTCCTCTAGAAATTAAGCCGTGGAGTAGACTTTTCTAAATCCGACCGACCATTCAGCCTCAATTGGTTCGGATTTTTGGGGTTCCTATATGTATGATGTTCCACCTCTAGACTGCCTAAAAACGTAAGTTTAGAGATCTAATTTTCTAACATTTTCCGGGGGAGGACTCCCGGACCCCCCTTTCACTGGGGCATATTCCATACCTCCCAGACCCCCGGGCCGGTGCGGTGTGCAGACTTGGGGCCCGGCTTGGCTCTCGGCGGCCCTGGTCCTAAATAATATATGTGGGCCAGTCAGGTCGTTCTTTTAAAAACAGGTACAATGAACATCTTCCTAAGCCTAAATTGCAAACAAAAAGGTCAAAGTTTGCAAAACATCTAATTACTGAAAATCACCATGTAAAAGGCTGCAACGATAATTTGAGTATATTACACAAATGTAATAAAGGCAATAAGATGAACGTCCTAGAAGCTTTTAAATTTACAAAGTCTTTGAACATTCACCAAGTCACCAAATGATGTTTTGAAAGAAAAATTTATTTTTGAATCCTACATACTGTTTGCAGGGGCGTGCCGACGGGGGGGGGACGAGCGGGACCGGACCCCCCCCAGAGCTAATTTTCTTATAAAAAAATAAAAACCTATAAATATTTCTTACAATATTTATTATTTAATGCCTCATTTATAGATACTTTATGGCATTTCTGCTCAATTCCCGCGTCATTCCTTTCGATTTGGCCGGGAATATTGAACACATAAAGGCACCTTACACACCGATGTTGCGGACATGATGTCGCTGACTTTTATTCTACTCAGGCAACCGTCTGTTGTTATTACGAAAAAAATTATGGTATGATACTGGTGTTCATCGTATATGCGGATTGCAATCTAAAGTGATGCAGGAAACCGTTCTTTGACTTTGCGGCAAGAAATATCGTGCTGTTTCTGACACCGTGTCTGCGACACCGGTGTGTAAAGCTCCATTTGATAACATTGGTTGGTTTTCGAGTGGCATGTCACGGACAAGAAAATACATCGAGTCCATGGGGCCGTCCATAAATTACGTCATCGATGTTTGGTCATTTTGTGACCCCCCCCTCCCTACAATCATCTTACCGTCATAATCAGCCTGATCCCCGCTGCCATTCAAAAATGACGTCATAGGTTTCAAACTCCTAAAACAATACTAGTCTTTAGGAAAGCCCAATAAAAGGGTTCATCTATTGATTTGTTAAAACCACTAAATTAGGTTTTAAACTCATTTTCGGCTAATTTTATGTTAATCAACGATTCAAACCAGATCTTTTTGAACTTTGTAGAACTACATTTGCTGTAGAGATAGAAGCTGACGCTGCCTGCAAATCCAAAATCATATTTATCATTGCACTTACTGTAGCTTAGTTCTATGAACTGAAGCTAAAATGACCATTTTAACGGATAAAATTGTAAAAATCGAGGACATATTTTCTAAACAGTTTTTCTTTAGCCTAATGAATTAACATGCTTAGAATGTTTATAATATTCCTATCTAAATTGGTATTAAAACATAATTTGGAAAATGATGTCATCCCAGCGTTTACCCTCTCCCCATGCACATCATCCTACTGGCATTTCCATTTTGGACCCCTCCCCCCAATTTTCCGATGACGTAATTTATGGACGGCCCCCAATTTGCTTCTGGTTTGACCCCCCCCAGGGCAAAATCCTGGGCACGCCACTGACTGTTTGACAGAATAGAAAAACTCTATAACAATAGAGATGATCAGGTGACCCCTCCCCCAAGGTCTACGTCAGTCATCAAATGGACATAGGTTAACCGGCAATCATGTTGCACCCCGCAGTGTGGCTTTTGTCCTTGGCCGGCTTAGCGAGATTTAAATTAATGTACTGAATGTTTCTGTGTCCGTGTCCCTGTCCGTGTGTGTGTGTATGTGTATGTATGAAAAACCTTTTTACAACAACTGATGACGACGAGTATTCCATAATTACCACTGTTTGACAAAGGATTTAAAAATGGGTCATTGAGACCCAAAACTAGTTATCCTGTATAACAAAATTTCAGATCGATGACGAAAAAGGTCTGTAGCCTATTAATTAATTTATTAAAATAGAATGAGCCACGAACTTGATTATCAGGCTAAAACCTCAATTCAGATTTCTGTATAAATTCAGTTTGTGTCCCACACTCACTGCGGATCCTGATGCGCTTGATGACCTCGGCTTGCAGGGCCTCGTGCTGGGGCCAGTCCAGCTGCACCAGCACCAGCATGTGTCCCATGGCCAGGTCGCACTCCATCGTCACACTCACCAGGTGCTTCTGTCACAGTACACACTTTGTCAACAACTTCTAACTAATGACTTGAGTATCAACAATCATGGATTTTTTACGGTTAAACTTACTTACATGATGCTTTATACCCCAGATGATGCTGAGGTTCAGGGGCGGACCCAGGAATTAATTTTGGGGGGGATAGCCTATAAGGGGAGAAAACATTTTACTCCAGAGGAACGGGAGATAATAATGCTTTAACATTTCTTGCCCCAGTATTATAATCTGTTTTCAAATGAGATTATAAAGGGGAGTGGAAGTGGAGGGGATAACATGATTTCCGGCGTGTCGTTAGTCCGCCGCTTATATTTTGTGAAACGCAGGTTTAACTGATTAATTCCGAGCAGTTCTTTTGCTCTGTGTTTTGGATTCATAGCTGGATTAATTATTTGCCAGTTTAATTGTGCCAGTGACAGTTTATTCCCGCAAATTCTGTTTAGTTATTTGCTCAACTGCAAGTTGAGGTTAGGCAGGCGGCTCGATGCGTGTGTTTTGGTCAGCTGATAACGACGCAACGAGACACCGGCGCTGCGATGGTCGGTGGCAAGCCGAACACTCGCAACAACAGTTCCAGCAGCCTAGAAAATATGACTGCCGACGAGAAACTTAATGCTATCCTGGGGGATATTGGACAAATTAAGGTAGATAATAAAAAGTGCCTGAGTAAAATATTAGCCTTGAAAACTGACTTCAATCAATTTAAAGAAGACATTAATAAGTCTATTGAAAACTGTAACGAGCAGATTATAAGTTGCAATAATCTGGTTTCTAAAAATACTTCCGATAATACCAACTGTAAAGAGAGCGTAGATTTTTTCCGGAGTGAGAATATTGGATTAAAAAAGAGATTGTTGCTCTTAAAAAACGTACAGCTGTTACTGATCAATATTCTCGCAATAACTGTCTTGAAATTAGAGGTGTTCCTGAGGCGAAAAATGAAAATATTGTAACCATCACCAAACGAGTTGCTGCCGCTCTACACTTCAAATTAGAAGATGGGATGATAGATGCTGTCCACAGGCTGTCGAAAAACCCGAACAAGCCAACCGAACCACGGGGAATAATTCTGTGATTTTGTCGCCGACTCGACATAGAGGACATGCGGAGGAGAGCGAGAGTGAAACAAGTCTTCTGTGCTTCGGAACTTGGTTTGCAGTCGGAGAGCAAAGTGACAGTGAATCTGTCACTGACGAAAGACACCCGTGTATTGTGGGCCGCCTTGCAGTCCGTTAAGGCACGTAAAAACTATAAGTTTTCGTGGATCACGAATGCCGGGAAAATATTTCTTCGAAGACGAGAGGGGGAGCCTGCAATTCTTGTGTCTGACATTTCTGACTTGGACAACATTAAATGATTGCCTTTGTATGTATGTTAAGTCTGCCTGCATATCTTAATTATTCTGCATGTCGCATGTCATTTCTTTTTTCTGTTAGTATCAAGTATTTATATATGTAAACATGCTATAATTTATCATACAATTAGGATTAGGTGTAATTTATTTAAAATACAATAAAATTTAAGCATGAATAGTATAAACTGTATAAATTTATACTACCAAAACGTCAGAGGCTTAAGATCTAAAACTGTCCCATTTTACTTAGGTGTGATAGCAGGTCAGTGGGACATAATCGCAATATCTGAAACGTGGCTAGTAGAATCCATTTCAAATGGTGAGCTTTTCCCGCCTTGTTATCAGGTTTTCCGGCGTGATAGGGGGAGTAGGGGCCCCCGCCCCTACAAGTCCTTCTCTCTGTATCAAACAAAATTAAAGCAAACAGACTACAATATTTGGAAACTGACAGAGAGGATTTATGGATGAAACTTGAATTTTCAAACAAATGTTCTGTCATAATTTGTGTAGTTTATTTTCCTCCAAATTCTAAGCTTGAAATATATACTAACTATTTTGAAAAGCTTGATTTATATAATTTTAAAAATTAAAAAGTCATAATTGTTGGTGATTTTAACTTACCGGGAATTAATGGGAAAAATTTTGATTTGAGCACAGGCAATTCAATTTGTAACCAGTTGTTATATTTTACTGAAATGTATAAGTTATATTTAAAAAATTATGTTAAAAATGAGCTCGGCAAGACACTTGATCTGGTTATATCTGATGTTGACTATTTTAATGTTTATAAAGAGCCAGTTTCACTTGTGAAAGTAGTATATCATCCACCACTAGTTATTGCTTTTGGACAAACTGGTTGCATGCATAATAAATCCAATATTAATAGTTGTTCATATAATTTTCGAAGAGCAAACTTTTCAGAATTATATAACTTTTTTAGAGGTTTAAACTGGAACGAGATTATGAATTTTACAAGTATAGATGGTGCTGTAGATTATTTTAATAGGTTTTGTACGATGCATTGAGTCAATTTGTGCCTTTATAAAGGAGTAAAAAATCTAAGTACCCACCATGGTTTAGTTACAATATAATTTCAATGATAAAAAGAAAAGAATAACTAAGAAGACAGTATAACAAATTTAAAATGCAAAGTTTATTGCTTGAGTATAAAGAAATAAGAAGTAGAATTAAGTTAAGTATTAGAATGGCTTACAATAATTATGTTAATGTCATTGAAAATCAAATAATAGTAATAATCCACAATCATTTTGGGGTATTATAAAAAAGCTTAGGAATGTAAACAATACCCCAACTGTCATGATGCTTGATGGCGAGGAGGCGGAGGGGGGTGAGGCGATAGTGGACAAGTTTTCCTCGTATTTCAGTTCTGTGTACAAACCATGTGGACTGGTCAACGGCGAACTCTGCCGCCGTGCACTTCAATCACCGACCATGCCTAACATTCCTTGCCTCTGCTTGGCGGTGCGGTAAAGTTGTACCTATCTTCAAAAAGGGGACCGAGCCAATGTTCGGAATTACAGGCCCGTGACAGTATTATCTGCTCCTGTTAAAGTTTTTGAGACGATTCTCTATAAGCATTTATTTAGGAATGTCAGTTCTTTTATTAGTCCTCATCAACATGGTTTCTTTATTAACAGATCAATTAACTCCAACTTACTGAACTTTTCTGAATATTGCATCCCAGTTTTGGACACTGGAGGTCAAGTTGACGTTGTATATACTGATTTCGAGAAAGCGTTTGCTAAAATTAATCATGCTCCTTTACTTTACAAATTAAATTGAAGGGGTCCCCCGCAAAACGTTCTAAGCGACAAAATTTCAAAATCAGAGATATTCGGTGAAAAAGGTTCTCTAGTACATGAGCTACACTATGGTATATTTTGTTTTGAAGATTTTTGAGTTGGTAGCCCTGATTTTGTCTGTCAAAGTTTGCCTGCTTCGCGGGATTGCATGGACTTTCTGGGGAATAACGTTCTATTCGCCGAAAGATGGAATACCCGCTGATCGTTGCGCTGTCACCCAAGGACCGAAATCGCATAAATAAAAATAAAAGACATGAAGTAAATATTGGAAAGTGGAAGGATAAGACCAGGAATGAATATAGAAAAGTTGGATTACCCTATATTTAAAAAAAATAAGAAGCGACGGCCTGGAAATTGCCCCCAAAAGAAGTGGGTAGAATAACGTTTTAAGCACCACATGTGGATAACTTTTAGCAAAATGACTAATCACGTTTTAGTAACAACATTACGTTTTTGTACTTTTACATCAATAAAACTGTTTTATATTCAGTTTTATTTTTTTCTGTTGGTATTCCTACACTCCCTAAGTTTCTGTTTTCTTCCAAAGTTGAAGAGCGGTCCGTCAGAGAACGTTTCAAACGCCAATCATTTAGAACGTTTTAACCCCTAAAAAAAAGTGTAAAATGTTTTAAAATGATTAATGGCAAGTACAAATTCAATATAAGGCAACATTTTGATGTTATAAATAGGGTGTTAAAAAATTATACATGATTATAAGTCCTAACCTTAAAAAAACCGTAAATTTTAGAATTCAACACTTGATTACTCGAAACTAGGTTTTTGTCGTTTAAAACGTTTTACTTGGGAACCCTTCAATTATTTTGGTCTCTCTAGCCCACTCATAAAGTTTTTTTGTTCTTAGCTGCGCAGGAGGAAACAAAATGTGTTTTTTGAGGTGTTTTCATCAAGTGAGTTTTATGTTGAATCAGGGGTCCCACAGGGGTCAAATCTTGGACGTTTACTGTTCTTGTTGTTCATCGATGACAAAAAAACATGCATTTTGAATAGTGAATTCCTTGTATATGCCGATGTCTTGAAGATTTTTAGAGCTGTTAGCACTGTGTCCAACTGTACAAGAATGCAGAAGGATATCGACTGTTTGTTCTTATGGAGTAGGGAGATTCTCAAGTTCCATGTTGATAAATGTGCAGTAATATCATTCACGAATAAATCCGATGAAAACATTCTTCATTATAGTTACAATTTAGGAGGCATTTTCCTCAACAGGAAATCTTCAATAAAGGATCTAGGCATTATCTTTGATTCAAAATTTACTTTCAATGAGCATATAGATTCCATATGTAAGTTTGCCTTCAATATTATGGGTTTCATTAGGCGATCAGGCAATTTTTTAAACAATATCAATGCAATCAAGCTCCTTTATTTTTCATTAGTTCGTTCTTGCCATCGTAGATACCAAATTTCAAACATAGAGACTGTCCAAAAACGATTTCTGAGGTAATTTCATTTTAAAGCTTTTGGTCACTACACCAACATCATACCCTACCCTGAGTTACTGCAAATTTTCAAAGTGGATTCTTTAGATAAAAGACGGCGACTTATTTCCTTTTCTTATCTGCACAGGCTGGCGACTGGCTCACTGGACGACATGCCGTTGTTATCATGTCTCAACTTCACTGTTCCTCACCACAACTCCTGGTCCCGCTTGCTTTTTACACCCTGGTTCTCTCGCACTAATTCTGGTTCTAATTCACCAGTGCAGACGATGATTAAACTGTTCAATACATATTCTGTAAATGACATTGACATTTTTAATAGCTCTTGAAAGTTCTTTCGTCGCGTTATTACTATTTTATTGCAAAATTGAATATAACCTCCTAGTTACCACTGTTTGCATGAACTGTTATTGTTATAGAAGAACCATTATTATTTAATGTTATTGTTATGTTATGACTTATTCATTACTTGTTAATATTAGAGGTCTGCGGGTACCCGAAAATTCGGGTAGCTTCGGGTAATTACGTGAACCCGAGTGGTCGGGCGGGTTCGACACGTCTCAGGTTTTATTCGGGCGGGTTTTTATTACACGTCGGGTCGGGCGGGTACCTACTACCCGAAAGAAATCGGACCCGACATACTACCCGAAAGAAACCTGAAACTTTAAAAATGTTCAACAATAATTAATTCGCACAAAGCTTTTGACTTACAGCGTCCACGCAATATTATAATGTGACAAACAAAGATGGTCGCGATCGCGATGTCAAACTTAGAAGCAATCTTCACTATACGTCTCAACTCAGACAACCAGCCGTCTCCTTGCCGGCTCAAAATTATCGTACGCTTACTGCTTAATATCGTATCCTCGTTTAGCAACCTAAAGGACCAGGGAACCGATGCAATGAAATAGTCGTAGGTACCAACACTAAATAGCTTTGAATAAGCTGGAATTTCTAGCAGAGCTTATGATACGAGAGGTCTTATCGAGAAGATAATTGTTGCGATCTATTTTTGGACACGTTAAACCGGAAGAGCGTGTCCTTCCCACGAAAAACATACACAAAAAATTATCCCTGAATTGATAAGGAAAGGACGTTGACAGGTGAGATGAAATAATATCTCCAATTAGATGGAATTCGGAAAGTTTCTGCTATATTTAGTTGACCTTGGAGAACCACAAAGTATACATCAGTCTTTTGTTTGATCATGGATTTTCTCTTGAACGGCGAGAGATAAAAGTTTCTTTTTTGTCATAATATATTTTTAAAAAATAGACAAAAAGTATGAGCCATCATTATGTGGTTGTAGGACAAATGGTTTGGATTTTCGCATTTCGTAGTAGGGAAAAGACGAACGCACGCACGCAGATAACACCAGACTGGCGGACAGGCTAACTGATGAGTAAACAAACCCCCCCCCCCCCACTTCCCCCCTTCCCAATGATAAGGAGACTGAGAAAGCTGTTTTTTCTAGCTCTCTCTCCCCCCCCTTCTCTTTCCTCCCTTTCTCTACTCTATTTCTTAAACCAACTATTATTTTCTTCATAGAAGTTTTATAATAAAACTAATTTTATGATGAAAATAAATTATTGTTGATTATTGTTGTTATAAAATATAAATACTATTTCATTGATAAATTATGAAATAATAAGTTTAGTCATGAATATGAATATCTATTGACTGTATTGGTTATTGTATATTGTATATGGCACCATTTGGTGCATTACAATGTTTTACAAAATTTTCATTATATATATTATAACATTATTAAAATTTAAGCTTAATTCATTTGTATCATAAATACAATGATTTGTAAAGAATGTATTCATGTACTTTTTTAAATTGGTCTTTTAATTAATATTAATCTTTAATTTTAATTTTTTTTTTTTTAATTAATAACAATCTTAATTTTTTATATTTGATGGTAACTTATTGTAAAGTTTCATATTTGTGTATGTAATTGTTCTTTGTGTTTTATAGTATCTTGTTCGTTGTCTAGCTTCAATTCATCAATATTTCTTGTCCCATGGTCATGTGTAGTGTTATTTTCTTCATGCAAACTGTAATTTTTTCTTGTATGTATATATGTAAGTAATGTGAATGTTATGTTAGATGTTTATTTCGTAACTGCTTGGTAGTCCCATCAAAATTTAATGAAATTAATGTTTTGCTGACAAATGATACCCGAACCCGACCCGAATTTTAACTAAAATATCCGAACCCGACCCGAATTTTTTTACAACTTACATACCCGACCCCACCCGAATTTGTATTCCACTTATAATATCCGAACCCAACCCGACCCGAAAATTGATGGTAATTTACTACCCGACCCGAACCCGACCCGGCTTGAAAAATCACTACCCACAGACCTCTAGTTAATATGTTATGATTATTTATTACTTGTTAATTTATGATAGGCATTTGAAATTGTATTTTCCAGTTATACATTTTTTCCTCCAGTATTATTTATTTTATTTATCGAAACTAATTAGGTAAGTATATATCAGGGTGTCTACCGATAAGCAAAACTAAAAATTGGTGACTTTTGGTGACTTTTAGTGACCAATTTATGAAAGAATCGGTGACCTAAAATGACAAATCTTGGCTTCACAGAGGTTTATCTCAGCAACTTATCTTCAGTGGCAGTATCCATATTGACAAAAAATATATTTATGCCTCAACAAAAATCAATTCGTAAGAGATTTTAAATTATTGGGTGGAAATACTTAGGCTAAAGGTAGATATAAGAAAATAATTATTAAAGGCTTTTCCTATTCTTACCTTTGATAAGTTAAGCATTAAGATGACTCTGATGCAGAAACATTCATGAAATTTAAATAATAGTAAATTACCAGATATTCTTAGTAAGTTATACCACACTCTACTCTTGCAAATTGTTTGAGCAAGTTTTTAAATATATAGGCCTAACTGCAAGAGTATTTTTGTTTTATAGTTAGGCTTCAGTCATTCGAAGTTTCAAAACCTATGATTTTTGAATATAGGAATGCCTCTGCTAGGCGTAAAGAAGATTTAAAGAAAAAAAAGAAGCAGAGGACAAAGCTACAACAGAAAGAAAACGAGTAGCTCAAGAGTTAAAAGAATTAAAATTAAAGAAGCAAAGGTTGCTCGAGGAAAAAGGCAAACAACTACAAACAATTGAAAAGAAGCTCAAAGAACTTAAAAGAAAAGCACTATAAGCAAATAACTCTTAGCATTTTGTGTAGGTCTAAGTGTGTTTATTTTAAACAAATCCAATTTAGGCATAGGCCTAATCAGTTTCCTTATATATCAAGCAATTTTCTTATATAAATATATACATCCAGTGTATTAAAGTACTCTACGGTTAAAACTGAAGGTCGATTAAAAATAAACATCAGGTCATCACTATTAAATTTAAACTAAACAGTAATACACTAAATTTAACGAACAAATATATACAAACAATAATTTATGTCAAGGACACAAGAACAACAATTCACAGCACGGGTTTAGGCCTAATAGATCTGTAACAACAGCAGCTTTATCTTTCATTGAATCTTTAATAGAATCAATGGATAAGGGGGAGTGTACAATTGGAATTTTTATGGACCTGTCTAAGGCATTTGATAGTGTCAACCACCAAATATTGATAAATAAATTAAAAATTCTAGGTATATCAGAAACATCAATGAAATGGTTTGAATCTTATCTTCAAAACCGATCTCAATTTGTGGAAATTACACACTTAGCACATGAGAGCAAAATTCTTAAAGTGTCCTCAGAAACCGAAATCATTAAATTTGGGGTCTTGCAAGGTTCAATTTTGGGCCCTCTCTTGTTTCTATGCTACATAAATGATACACCAAATTCACTTACATGTTTACCAGAACATAATCTTTGTTTCTATGCAGATGATACAAATCTTAAGGTATCAGCCAATACAGTACAACAAGTAGAAATATTAAGTTTTACTGAATTAGAAAATATTGGACATTATTTACAACAGCATAACTTAATTCTGAATCCCCAAAAAACTAACGTCGTAAGATTTAGAACCCATCAAAATAAACAGTTAAATGATCCCATGATTATATACAATTCTCAAGAAATTGAAATAAAAAATTGTGTGCAATTCTTAGGGTTAACAATTGGTCAGCATTTAAATTGGGACAAACATGTGGATAAGGTAGTATCGAAAATAAGCTCAGGTCTTTATTCCCTTTACAGAATGTCATTTTTCTGTAACCAAAAAACATTGGGAGAAGTATATTTTGCAAACATTCATTCTCATTTATCTTTTGGTATTGGTTTTTACGGTTCAACATCTAAAGCAAACATGGATAGAATCCTTAAACAACAAAAAAAAGCTATTCGAATCATATTGCAACTAGATTACAATGAATCCACAAAAGAAAAATTTAAAGATTAAAATATTTTAACAGTGTATGGCCAATATATTTTTGACACAATTCTATTGGCGAAAAATAATGAAAATAAAACATTACCAGAAATTCATCCATATAATACCAGAAATAAAAAATGTATTATTCCAAATCATCACCAATTAAAATTTTATGAAAAGAAGCCATCATATGTTGGGCAGAAGTACTTTAAACATTTACCTAGTAATATTAAAGATGAAGAAAACTTCAAAAAGTTCAAATCTAAACTTAAAAGCTTTTTAATTGAAAAATCCTTGTATTCTTGGGATGAGTTTTTTACCACCTCCTCTTGGATATATTATTAGGTTATGGTTAAAAAATAGATATTTTCATTTTATTAGACTCTTTTTTATATAACTGACCTGTAATTATATTTACTTTTACTAATCAACTTCATGTACCTTTTTGTTTTAGCAACTATTAAATAAACCTTTCTGATAGAATAAGACACTATTCAGCTGTATATTTGATGTATACTCAATGAATAAAGATCTTGATTGATTGATTGATTGATTGAACAATGTACATTAAGGTTATGTTGTGTTCTTGTCGAATCCATTTCCCACTCGCAACTCACTAGTAGGGGTGTGCGAGTATTCGACCGGTCGAGCTTTTCAGTATTCGGCTCGGCTCAACTTTTTTCTACAAAACTCGACACTCGAGCCGAGCTTTTGATAAGAGAGTTCTTATCGGAAAGATAATTATTGCAATCTATTTTTGGACACGTTAAACCGGAAGAGCGTTTCCCACGAAAAACAAGCAAAAAACATTCCCTAGTGATAAGGAAAGGACATTGACAGGTAACAAGAAATATTATCTCCATTTAGACGGAAATCGGAGCTATATTTAGTTGACCTTGGGGAACGTGAAACACAGCATTTAAGTCTATTGTTTTATCAAGGCTTATCTCTTAAACGGTATATCGTACAAGTTTCATTTTGGTCTCGTTTGATTTATAAAAATAAGACAAAAAATATGAGCCGTCATTTTATAGTTGTATGACAAGTAGTTTGTATTTTTGCATTTTGTAGTAAGGATTCCTTATATCCTAATTAACTCACACACTGAATCAGACAAGAGCAAAAAACAGGGAAGGGGCTTGAAGTAAACAACCTCCACCCCCCCCCTCACCCTGGCCACTGATAAGGAAAGAGAGAGGGTTAGCTGTTTCTTTCTTTCTCTCTATTCCGTCCTTATTTATTTATGATCTTTCTTCTTCTTAATTGTACATTATATCTTCACAAAAGTTTAGAAATGTAACTAATTTTAGGATTACAATAAATTATTGTTGTTATTAAATACTATTCCATTCATATATTATATTCTGAAATAATAAGTTTAGCCATGAATATTATGCCACAATTGGGACTGCTATTTAATTTTTTAACATCTTTACTTAGTGAACATTAAAAAAATCAATCTTGTGTTTGACTAAGTGTATAAGTGTGATTTTTTACTAGATATAACTATTTTAAAACCTTTCAACTACTTCTTTCTACTCTTGAAATTAAATTCTGTAGTACCTATATGTAACTAGTCTAATTATGTAATTTTAACTATTTGTTTTAAAGTAAAGTATTTTGGGATTGGTTATTACTTAAATATAATGTAGATAAATGTAGATTTTAAATTTGGTATTTTTCTTCATAAATTATTTGTTGAGCCAGTTTGATTAATTTTATGTAACAAAATACAAAATAATGATGAACCTATGAGATAATTCACTTGTTTTGGGGATAAGCTTTCTATTTTTGAGCTGGCGGTCACTTAAGGTCTGCAAACATTAGTTTATTGTATCTTTAAAAATTAAAATCAAGCTTCATAATTTCTTTTAATAATTTGGTGATTGTTAAAAAGCTCGGCTCGAAAAAGCTCGAGCTCGAAAACTTTTGAAAAAGTTTGGCTCGGCTCGGCTCGAGTTCAAAAATCACTATTCGCACACCCCTACTCACTAGCAACGCAATAAGGGTCGTTTGCCACTAGTGCAAGTTATTTCGCGAAATACTGTACTGCATAATTCAAAACGTGTTTAAAGCAATTGATAAAAAATAAATACATAGATGTTTACAAAAAAAGCACTTAATAAAAATAAATTAATTAATTTTTATTAAGTGCTTTTATGTAAATATCTATGTATTTATTTTCTATCAATCGCTTTAAACACAATATGAATAACCCAGTCCAGTATTTCGCGAAACAACTTGCACTGGTGGCAAATGTACTTAAATGTAACCGATTCACAATGACGTGGTCGACGTTGTGAAGAAAGAACATGAAGAACATGACGTTACATGAAGAAAGAAAATAGTTCGGCCGATGGCGGGATAAAAATTGTCAATTAAAAGGTCTAAATCGGCAAATCATAGTTAATTATAAGCAGTGGTGTGATATTTGAATAATTAAAATTTGGTATTACAGTACCACTTCCGATAATTTACCACGTTATGGAGCAATGATTCGTAGGTACGGTATTAATACGTGCAGTGCAAAACTATTCGTTTACTAATAGCAGGTTCTCGATACTTATTATTTTTACAACGTTTGAACTCACAGATTAGTACCTGTTATTTAGGCTGACTTTGACAATGATTACATTTTTTCAAAAGTTTCCCCGGGTCATGAACAATTTGTATGTTATATGTTCATGTACTCATTCTATTATGGGCTGATCTGAAATCTTACTCGATATTATTATTGTTTCAGTTAGTTAATAAGAGAACTTCATTATTGTGAGGAGACTGTAAAAACGTCGGCTGCGGTAACTGTTATCGTAAATTAATGTAACAGTGTTATTGAGACCAATTATGCTACGGGGCAGTTGTAATACGAGTATATCGGTGACATCAGCAACTGCTTTCACTCGTTACATGTTAAATTGCGTTTTATTTTAGTAACTATAATCACTTCGGCAGACGTACCAATTACCCAAGAGGGCAATATCATAAACTCAGATCTATTTTTTTTAGGAAACATGGACTTGTCATAAATTTACCAATCAAACATATAAATAATGAAATAATTAACATACAAAATCCCAAAGTATCGTGACTTTTTTTAGTACTTTCGTTACTTTTCGTGACATCCGTGACCGTCCAGCAAAATACGTTACTTTTTGCGACTTTTCGTGATTTTCATGTCCGGTAGACACCCTGTATATATAAGATTAGGCTGTTGTGAGATATTTTTGCTTGTGCATGTTATCAAGATTTTGAACTTTTGAATGGACTGCATCCTCCACTGATCGTTTTGATTATGATTTCGATTGTAATTAATGCTGCATTATAATTGGGCATGACCTGTTATGTAGCATTTTGAAATAAATAAATAAATAAATAAATAAAGTAATTAATTCATTGTCTAATTTATTGTTGTATCAATACTATTCCACGCCTAGTTACTTACTAAGTTGTACAATACCACGCCAATTAGTTGTTTGTCTGATCAACTTTTATAAGACCTTAAGGGACTGACAAGTAAAGAACCCTGATTCAAAAAAGTTCCTTCTTTTATAAAAAAGCTTTTTTTATTAACAAATATGGTTTCCAAATGTTCAGTTTTACTTTGCAAGATTGGTGTTGGTTGATAAAACTCAGGTTCTCTTGCTCCCAGTATGTTAAAATAGTTATTTAGGACAAAAAATTTTTAGACAATAGGATTTAAATGTAAACTATGAATAAAGATATTTTGAATTTAGATTTAAATTAGCTGGGGATATTTGGCATTCTATTGCAAACTTACTGTTTTTTTTAAACAATAAATTATATCATTTTTTTAAGAACATGTACTTTTGGGAACACCATCGTGTCAATAGTAATACAATCAAATTTACCTTTGAGGTTGAAAATGCATGAAAGTAAGGGGAACCAGTGGGACTTACCCTGAGCGCCTGCACGAGCAGTTTGCAGCAGTACTGCAGCACGGGCAGTCGCCGCAGGGGGAGGAAGTGCAGGTGTCGCTTCTTGCCGTCCTTAAGACCCGCCGTGGAGAGCGACCCCGGCACCGAGTGCGGCGGCCACTGTGAGATGGCTCCTATTATGTTGTCCAGCATCTTCTGTTACATGAACATATTCAACTGTAGTTTGGATAACTCTTCAGTTTTGGAGTATTAAAACTGTACAAACAGGAAATAAACATTATGTAATAACTTTGGTTACATTGTTTTATTTATCAAGCAAAGATTTATAAAATTCTTCTACATATTCAACTTACACTGTAATTCAATCACAGTTTTGGCGGCATACATTTATCTTTTAGGTATAAGAAAATTATAGAATCGACCAGGAAACAAACATAACTAATTTAACAAATTTATGCTTTGCCGTGCAAGAAAGTTTAACCTGCTTTGAAATCAGTTTCATTCATTGTAAATTTAATCCTTAAAGGCTCCATAAAACACCAAAAGATACTCTGACTCAGTGTTCAAAATGTACAATGTGCAGTGACTCACAGTGTACTGGCCGCGGAAGTAGTGGGTGGAGGCCAGTCGCAGGAAGGTGCGGCACGACGGCTCGTGGCCGGCCAACATCCGCAGACACTCGCTGTGGTCGCCCTGGTACAGCGTCATGTCCCAGAGGAACCCCGACACCCACGGCTCCAGCCCCAGCGTCCCACTCAGCTTGGTGAACTCTTCGACAGCACACAGTACAGTAACAAGTCTTTGGGTGATGTTTTAAAGAGAACATAATTAAAATAATTTGCAACTGACCACATTATACAAATTTTAAATAAATTCTTTGGCAATATAAGCCTTTTTTTAATTTTCAGCATATATTTTTATAAGTCTCTTCATCACTTTTGCTCAGTTATTATAACATGAAAGACTGCTAAGAAAAAGATTGTTTATGTTTTTCTAGAACTATAATTTGTATGAATATTCTTTTTCTCAGCTTCATCAGGAAACTTAACTACACATGTCTACAGGGTGTTTGATATGAAAGTACACAGTTATAATTTGTCATAGCTTGCTGAGTATTTGGACTAGCTAAATGTAACTTGGCACAAAAAAATAAATTTAATAGGATTTTATCAAAACACTCGATCAATTTTGTGGCAGTTACTGAGAACCAAAAGTTTTAGCCGGAATTGCATAGGTGTTCTTTCTATTGAGATAAGGCTATATAATTGCTGCCAAATGCATGTGTCATATTGGCTCTATCAGTAAAATAAAAATGGTTTTGAAATGTGTCGGTTAACTCTCTCCTAGCTCAAAGCTACAAAATCAACAGTGAATCAGGCATTAGCATACAAATATTAAGATTATGACGATTTTGTCCCTTAAATAAAAATTGCAAGATGAAACAAAGAATTGAGCAGTGGCCCAACAAATCCTTATTACTGCCGGAGAATCTTGGATTCCTCAATATGACATTAAAATATTTGAAGGAAAAATAGTTTTTCAAATATTTGAAACTGAATATTTTTCTTTACCCCTGAAACCACAATTATGTGCAAAACCTCGTATTGACCGTCCTATGGTAGGGATGGTCGGGTCCCGAAATTTCGGGACATTTTCGGGACGGGATCGTTTTAGCGATCGCAAATAAACAGCGGGTGTAGCTTGGCAAAAATCGCGATTGGCTGCGGAAAACGATCTCGCGTATTTACCGATCGCAAATAAACAGCAAATCCAACTTTGCAAAACTCGCGATCGTCCGTTAAAAACTATCGTGCGTATTTGCCGATCGTAAATAAACGGCAAATATGGCTTTGCAAATCTCTTGATCGGCCGCGAAAACCATCGTGCGTATTTGCCAGACGCGGATGAACGGCAAAAATAGATTAGCGCTGTTCACGAACGGCCGCGAAATACGCTGGCGCGTATCTGTCGATCGTGGATTAACGGCCGATGTAGCTTAACGGAACTCGTGATCGGCCGTGAAAAATGATTGCGCGTATTTACCGATCACGAATAGATGGCAAATCTAGCTTTGTGGAATTTATGAACGGCCGCGTCTTTGCCGATTGCGGATTAACGGCCAATTTTAATATACGAAACTCGCGATAGGCCGTGAAAAACGATCACACGTATTTGCCGTTCGTTGATAAACGGCAAAAGTAGGATTGCTAACTTACAATTGGGTGTGAAAAGCAATCTTAGTTATTCACTGATAGCGGTTAATCAACGGAAACAACTTGCTATAAGGCGTGACAATGACGATTGTTCATATTGTCGGCCTCATTGGTCAGCTACAAATTGTGGTTTTGCCCATTGATTCAATTTTCTAAACTAATTCAGATGTCTTTGAATCCCAGCCGAAAATATGATTATTTTTCATAAATAAGTAAAAAGATTGACAAAACTAAAGACTTTGAGACTTTTAAGAAATTTCTAATACATAGGTAATTAATATTTCATGTAACTTAAGAAATATTAAGTTTGGGAGTTGTGAACTTCAAATTTATAATTTTAAGCTTGGATAAACTAGTTTTGGGTTGTCATCTTGAAATTAAATTTATTTTTAATTTTTTTTACTGCAGTTTAAAGTGAGTCATAGAGACATTTCCTAAAGCAAGAACTCCAAAGCCCAAAGTTTATAAAAATACAATAACATGTCTACTGATTATACATGACAGTATATTGTCAACATGCAATAACTACTCTAGTATTTTACTTTTGGCTTTTTGGAAACCAAACAATAAAATAAAAAGCAGAAACTTAAAAACTATTGTGTTTCTATCAAACGTTAAAAATGCATATTATATTTATTTATTTATTTTTTATATTATTTCTATTTTTCAACACATTCAAATTAGAAAGAATAAAAATTTAAATTTGATGAAAAATAATAATAAATAAACAATACATTTTATTTTCAATTTTTCAATAAGTTTGTATTTTATTTATAATCAACAATTTCATTGTGTTACTATTTTTTTATGTGTTTCTAATGTTTGCTATTTTGTCAATTGCATATAAATTAGTATTTTTTCACTTAACTTTATTTCTTGAAATTTTTTGAGTTGGGACGGAACAAACATTTATTTATGACATTGTTTTTAACCTAATGCAACTTATTGTAATAAAGAAAATAAATTCGTAAACGAGCATTTCCCGAAGATTTAGGGAAGACAAAAATCCCGTCCCGTCCCGAATTTAGGAGGGAAGAAAAAAATCCCGTCCCGTCCCGAATTTAGGAGGGAAGAAAAAAATCCCGTCCCGTCCTGAATTGAAAATCCAATCCCGTCCATCCCTAGTCTACAGCCACTGAAATTAATTGTGAACAATCACTTGCAGGGTCTAATTTGAATTTTAACAGCTAATGAAACCCATTAAAAACCCTATGACTTTTGCTTTCTGTTAATGCTGTTTAAGGATTAAAACACCAACAACTGAAACTGCAATTTGAAATTTAAATTGTGTACTTACATAGGTATACCAATGTATACTACTTTTGGTTTGTATGTTCTAAATAAAAAAAAACTACATTCTATTTCATTTTGTTATTTGATTTCAATAAAAATGAACAGACATTCACTGTTGTAACTCGTACCGGTAAAGCTATATATTCATAACTATTCATGGCAATTATTTTTTGTAGATAATAAAATAACACCATGCATTTTTATTAATAAGTGCCAGAGTTACAAGGTGACTGGGGAGTGTCCTACCTCTCTCCAGGTAGTCACAGCTGTAGAGCAGTTGCCAGCACTGGTACGCAAGCATGAAGTTGGCGATGACGCCCGACTGAGCAGTGTCGCCAACTGTCCAGTGAGTGTTGGCGAGGTCCTCGGGGTCCAGCTTGCGCACCTTGGCGGGGGGAGCCGCGGTGGGTGTTGAGGGATCGGCCGCCACCACTCCCTCCACCAGGACCATCGCACTACCAGACACTGAAATGGACATAACATCAAGTGTCTGTTTTCAGTATTAGCCGCTATACAGTCAACATTGTCAGGTTTGTTCTCATGCAAACAACTGGACACGGCAGTGATTCAACAAAACATGTTCACTCTACATTTCAACTGCCAAGAAAATACAATTATAATTGTATTGTTCTGAAAATAAGCCTATACTCTTCAGCAGAGGTCACCATTAAACTTCAAGAATAATAATATTATATCAAACATTCGGTTTCCTTGGATGATAACATGCATTGGTGTTTCAAAGCATCGAGTTAAGAGAAAGTTATAGAAGAAACATGTTTAACAGATGACAACTTTACAGATGCACTAATTACATCTAGAATGTTCTGGGGCTGCGATAATGGAAGCATTAAATGAGTTTGCCACAAAGTTTGCCAGATCCAAGGAGTTATAGTACAAAACTATATTAATTTGGTTTTTAATTTATACTCATGTACAGAGATCAAAAATTAAACACCAATTGTGTGTTATGCAACAAATCAAACCGCTCCAGTTGCAGTGTGCTTACCTGGGTCCAAAGTTGTGCAATAATCGTGGAGACAGTACAGGAAAAGTAGCAAGGTGCAATATAACAACTGCTGTCCGTGTTTGGGCTGCTCCAGATACTGGCGTCGAAATAGGACAATTTTTTGCCAAACAAGTTCCTTGTTTCTGTAAAAGAAGACATAATTTATTATTATTTATTTTTTAGAAGCCTATGGACATCTCTGGATTTTGTGATGACCAAGGCAAATCAATGTTCATTTTAATTAGTACAGTAGAACCTCGATCAACCGTCATTCTTTTAACTGTCACTCTCTGTTATTCGTCATCGCTACTGTACTTTTAATGTGTTATGATAGACATCGTAAAACAGTAATCAAGTATAGCTTACACTATAGCATTTCAGTTTTACTCTTGTATGTATGTAATTTTATTACAAATATGTATTATCCATTTATAATAACTATAATTTCTTCCAAAACCTTTTGAATGTACACTTATTGCCCAGGTTTATAGTGAATTTTCTGTTATCTGTCTATTCTCTTAACCATCACACTCTCGGTCCCAAGGGTGACGGTTAACAGAGGTTCCACTGTAGCAGTTGCCCATGGCTTTGATCACGATAAAAACTATAATTTCTGATGCCTAAATGAAGATAGTGCCACATTCTGAGTTTATGATTAAACAGATAAAGTACAAAAACTTATGATGACTTTAATTAAATAACTCAACTAAATTTAACTTTTATAGTACATATCACCTAAAAACATCAACTAAACAACCATGAAACCATTATGAAAGGAACCAAATTATGAATCAGTTGTAAAAATGTATCTGTATGTGAAGCTCGAACCATCTCCTTGATTGAATGAACATTGAAAAACTAAACAAAAGATCATCCATTACATATACATAGGAAAATTTCAAAACTTCAACCCCACCAAAAATCTCTTAATCTTAAAAATCTCTTAATCTTAAAAATCTCTTATCTCTTATAGATTTTTGAAAAAACCACTCTTATTGCGGATGCTTATGCCCTAAAAGGAACATCCATGCAAAGTTTCAAGGTTCTAATTCAAGTAGTTTGAGCTGTGCGATTATAAGTCAGTGGTATTTGCCAAATATAAAGCAGATAAATTTTCAATGACCAGAAAGATGTTTTTAGGAATCTGCTAAGTCCGCAGGTCTGCTGCGACAGGAGTATTTCTTTGCTGCCCCCCCCCCCAGGAGGTGTTTCTATTTGGCCTCCCTATACTATACACAGGGCTGTACCCAGCTTTGGCGGGCCCCGGTGAAGGCCAGGCCCCTCATGTCCTGGTACTGCACCCGTTCCACTCAAAACCGCCGGCTTGTCAAAAGTGGTGACGTGGTGACCTTTTTTTTTACTCCCACGTGTCGATTTTGGTCCCTTTGTTGCCGTTACGGGCCCTTTTTACCTGTTCCAGGACCTCGTCGGGGAGTTTCCGCTATTTCGGAGGGGGGTTCTGACCCCCCCGGGCCCCCCTTGGACCCGGCCCGGGCCCCCCCTTGACCCCGTGCCCCGGTAAAATTGTCCCGGGAAAACCGGTCTGAGTACGGCCCTGACTATACATGCGAGCAGATTCAGCGCCCCGCCGACAAAGCCCCCAAGGCCTATGTAGTCCAGGCAACGAATGCTCAAAAACAGGTATAGAGGGAATTGCATGGAACACAATTTTTGACTTTGCAGCTTTGTTTGGACTGCTTAGGAGGTGAACATATCAAAAATCCCTGTCCGTATTCCTTGAGCGAGGGGAGGGAGGGTGGTCTAAAGGTACAATTTTTTGGTTTTTCCTAAATATCTTGAAAACTATCAACTTTTAGTATTCCCTATTAAATTTAAAAGTTAAAGAAAATTAAATTTCCTGTAATAGAAATACATAATATGTCTACTTTGGTCCAACCGTTTACAAGATAAGCACTAATTTTAGTACTATTTAAAAAAATATCCCTTCCATAAGAAATATATGTAAATTGTGGGTAAAATACATGCCCAATGGGACAACGCTTCTTTCACCTATAGGAAAATGAACAGCATTTAGGAAATATTGACAACATTTCTAGTAATTTGACACCTCAATCACAAAAACTGGCCTAAAATTAAGGTGTTGGCGAGCTCACAAAAAACGTTACTTTTCAAGGAATTATTACAATTTGTTATGATTCCTGGAAAAATTAAGTTTTCTGTGAGCTCACCAACACATTAATTTTACACCAATTTTTATGATTGAGGTGTCAAATTACTGGAAATTTTGTCAACATTTCCTGAATGCTGTTCATTTTCCTTTAGGTGAAAAAAGCGTTGCTCCGATGGGCATCTATGTTACCCAAAAATTTACATAAATTTCTTATGGATGGGATATTTTTTAAAAATATTAATAAAATTAGTGCTTTTTTTGTAAATGGTTGTACCTAAGTAGACATATTATATACTTTTCTTACAGGAAATTTAATTTTCTTTATTTTTTAAATTTAATAGAGAATACTAAAAATTGATAGTTTTTAAGATATTTAGGAAAAACAAAAAAATTGTACCTTTAGACCACCCTATCTCCCACCGCTCAAGGGCTACGGACGGGGACTTTTGATATGTTGACCTCCTAACATGTCCAAACAAAGCTGCAGAGTCAAAAATGCGTACATGCGTACATGCGTTTGTATGTCCATGAGTCCAAGGGTCAAATCAGGATGAAAACCATTTATCAGTCCTTGATCCTTACTTACTTACATTCTTTAGTCCTATTTTATGTCTAAAGAATGAGTGTAAAAAATTCAGTTTTCTAGGTGTATGGGTAATGAGAGAATTAGTGATAAATGAGTGAGTGGGAATTTGCCTTTTATAGGTATACATTAAATAGTAAAGTATATAGTATATTGATAGTTTTATTAACAAACAGTATTGATGCAAATTTTGTGAAACTCTGAAATCATTCCTGCAACTCCTGAAAACGACCACCACAGTTGCCCATTGAGTTGAATTTGTAAATATTCCCCTCTGTCCTGATGAGAGGGTATAGTATTTTGGACTTACTTTTAAATAAATCATATGTCTATATCTAGCATATGACTTTGAATGAAACATCAGCACCATATATTTTAATGTAAACAAAGCAGACACTTTATATACCATTAAACTTTAGATCCCAATGTTATTAAAATGGTGGATATATTATGTTATTTTTCACTGTCTGATAAACTTTAAGAAATTCCAGTGCTTTTCCTGAGTCCTTGGCATCAAAACATTTAATTTAGGCCTTTTCCAAACAGATATTTATTTGCTTCTCGTATTCGAATTCCATCAAGGCATCAGACCTATAGAATTCATTATCATGAACTAATCGAAAATGCAACAAAATAATGAATATCGATCCATTGATCGAAAACTTGACAAGGAGAAGCTACGCACGTGCCAAACTATCGGAATGTCTAGCTTCACATCTCTGCCCGTTCCCATTCACGATTCAGTCCCCAACGCAGGGGTAGTCTCTAAATGGCCCGACGCAACGACATCACATGGTTTCCATGACAATCTGCTAAGCGCACTGTACATTGCACAATCCGCATAAGGAAGAAGGGAGGAGAGGTTGAAGTTAAATTATCTTCTGAAAATAAAATTCGCTGGTCTATCAAACATCTAATTTAGCTGATTTTTAGTGTATTTTACTCATTTTTGCGAGTTGTCATGCCAGTCGTGCAAGGCAGATGACAAGACGACGGGACGGACGTGCAGATAAAAACACTTTACCCCTCTTCAGATAGTCCGATCAAGCTGGTTTTTGAACTTATCCAAATAAATACTACTTTACAAGTCTGTGCCAAATTTCGTTACGATCGAGCCATTTTTGCGAGCGCTATCGTGCTCACAGACACATCTATATATATAAAAGCCAAAACCCATTGACTGACTGACTGACTGATCACATTTTCTCAAAAACTATAAGGCTTAGAGCCATGAAACTCGGCACAAATATTCCTTGCAGGCTCTAGATGCGTACTAAGAAAGGATTTTGCAATATTTTGTCTCTAAAGGCCTAAATATGGTATATTATAAAATACAATATGGCGGCCACTTTTAGCTTTCAATGCTTAATTTCTCAAAAACCACAAGACTGGGCCATGAAACTTGGCACAATTATTCTTTATAGGCTTTAGATGCGAAAAAAGAAAGGGTTTAAAAATATTCTTTCTCAGACGGCTAAAATAGATTATTTGAAAAAATTCAAAATGGCGGCCATTTTAGTTTTTCCTAACTATTGATAGGAGTCCTGTAGAATATTTTCAGGGAACATAAAAGGTACGAGAACTAATCTACGGAAAGAATTACATTTAAAAATTTAACGAGAAACTTTTTGGGGAAATAGGTTTTTGGCCAAGATATTTACCTCCTACTTTTTCTTACAGTTTTCGTTATATTTTCAAAAACGTGCTAAATTCAGATTGATGTCAAGTCGAAAAAATCCATCCTTAGTGTCTTCTTTGTTTTATATTCAAGGATATCCTCATTCTCTGTATTGGGAAATTGGAGGAAGTTCATTTATACCATTTGCTAATCATGAGGGGAACATGTTTAGAGGAAGCGTCACACTTTCTCATTTTCATCTAGAGTGTAATTATCAGCTGCATCTTAAGGGTTTAATAGCACGCACATGACCCAAATAAATCAGTCCATTTGTTAATTATTCCTAAAAATTGCACAAGGCATAATATAATTGAATTAAAATGAGCTATCCTTTCAGCGGGCGAAGCTGCGGGTATATCTGCTAGTTTATATATAAAAATTTGGACGAATAGTATTTTTTGCTTCTGAGAGCGCCAAAACGAAAAGATATCATAGTCTCTGGCTTAGGTCTTACCATGAGACCTACAGTAATAGCCAGTGGCGTACCGAGGGGGAGGCGGGGGGGGGGGGGGGGGGGCGTTCGCCCCAAGCCCCGAACCAGCATAGGCCCCCAAATGGCAAAAAATTAGGGATGGTCAGGGCTTGAAATTTCGGAAAATTCTTGGAAAAATTAAATTCCCGATATCCGTGCGGGATTTTTATTTACTTCGGGAAATTTTCGGGACGGGATCATTTTAGCGATCGCAACCAAACAGCGGGTGTAGCTTCGCAAAACTAGCGATCGGCCGCAGAAAATGATCTCGCGTATTTTTCGACCGCAAATAAACAGCAAATCCAGCTTTGCAAAAACTAGGAAAAAGTCCGCTAAAAACTATATTGCCTATTTGCCGATCGTAAATAAACGGCAATTGCGGCCTTGCAAATCTCTTGTTCAGCCGCGAAAACCATCGCGCGTGTTTGCCAGTCGCAGATGAACGGCTAAAATAGGTTTGCACTGTTCGGGAACGGCCGTGAAATACGCTGGCGCGTATCTGTCGATCGCGGATTAACGGCCGATGTAGCTTTACAAAACTGCGATCGGCCGTGAAGAACGATCTTGCCGACCGCGAATAAACGACAAATCTATCTTTGTAAAATTCGCGAACCATCGCGTGTAATTGCCGATCGCAGATTAACGGCCAATGTTGCATTATGAAACTCTCGTTTGACCGTAAAAAACTATCGTACGTATTTGTCGATCGCTGATAATCGGCAAATTTAAGATTGTTAACTCGCAATTGGGTGTGAAAAGCAATCTTAGGCGTTCACTGATAGCGGTTGATCGACGGAAATAACTTGCTATAAGGCGTGACTGTGATGATTGTTCATATTGTAGGCCACATTGGTCTGCTACAAAATGTGGTTTTGCCTATTGATTTAATTTTCTAAACGAATTCAAATGTTTTTGAATCCTTGTCTAAAGTATGATATTTTTCATAATTAAGTAAACAAAATGAAGACAGTTGACAAAAAAGAAAGACTTTTCATCTTGAAACTAAATTGATTTTTAATTTTTTACCATAGTATAAAGTGCTGGAAAAATTACGAGTCTTTTTTCCTAAAACACAAGAACTTCAAAAAGTTTATAAAAATACAATAACATATGTTCACTGATTATACATGACAGTATATTGTCAACATACAATAACCACTCTAGTGTTTTACTTTTAGCTTTTTGGAAACCAAACAATAAAACAAAAAGCAAAAACTTAAAAACTAAGTTATTATGTTTCTATCAAACGTTAAAAAATGTAAATTTTATTTATTTATTCTTTATATATCATTAATGTTTTTCAATGCATTCAAATAATTAGAAAGAATAAAAATTCAAATTCAGTAACACATGATAATAAATAAACAATAAATTTAACTACCATTTTATTTATAATTAACAATTTCATTGAGTTACTAATTGTTTTTAAGTGTGTTTCTAATTTTTGCTATTTTGTCAATTGGATAAGTTAGTATTTTCACTTAAATTTATTTATTGAAATTCAAAGAAATTCGTGAACAAATATTTCCCGAAGCTTTAGGGAAGACAAAAATCCTATCTCATCCCGTCCCGAATATAAGAGGGAAGAAAAAAATCCCGTCCCGTCCCATCCCAATGTAAATCCAATCCCGTCCATCCCTGCAAAAAGTAAAAAAAATAAAAACAACTTATCAGGCCCCATGACGGCGAAGGTCTTTAACGAAGGTAACCACGGTAACTAGAAAAGTGGAAGGTAACTGACTACTGTAACGCGAGAAACAAAAATAGAGAGACGGTGAAAAGATTATTAGTGTTACTAAGTTGATTGTTCATCACGATACATTAAAACCAACCATATAAACTAGAAATGTAAAAAGTTAAAAGGAAAAGTTTCGTATCATTACATGTCTATAATTTAACACTGAATTATGAAGAGAATTTTTCTAATAATAATAATAATATATATATATAGGGCCCCCCCATCTATGGCCGCCCCAGGCCCCCAAATATGTCATTACGCCACTGGTAATGGCTTCTTCTCTATAGGAAAAATTGGTTAAAAATACAGGTTTGCAAACTCATTGCTGGTTCTAAATTAATTATCTGAAATACTGAAAAGGGAATTACTTACATTGGTAAACTGAACATATCACTTAACTCCCAGTTGAGTTTTCGTCCAACCATTTCCAAAACTATGAAGAGATTTCCCCAAGGTTCTTCAATAACCCCATCTGATACTGGCAATTCCTGAGGAAAAAGGAATGTACAGTAGAGTCCCACAAACCCGGACTCATGTGGACAGAACGGAGTCCGGGTTTGTGAAAATTCCGAGTTATCGGGAAATGAGTAAAAATAAGAAAAAATAAGAATAGTTTCTGTTATTTCTATAAGAAATCATTTATTTATTGCATTGTAAGAAATACAAAAACTACATTATCAGTTACAAAAAAAATTAAAGAAAAACCAAAACTGTTTTATATGTGTCACACCGTGCTCTGGCCTTGAATCTCAGTGCACTTTATTGCTCTGGCAGGCTTTCTGAGTTATCCAGAACTCCGGGTTATCGAAGTCCGGCTTTACGGGACTCTACTGTATTTATTAAAATTATATGTATCTAAATAAATTAAAGACAATTTTTTAAATATATCCTATTAATTATTAAAGGTTTGTTTTCCTAAAATAAAAAAATATAACAAATTATGATTGTACTGGTTGTTCACTTACTGGTAACACCTAACAAATAAAATGAGCTACAAGAGTGATCAATAAATATTATTATTATTAATGATAATTGTAACTATACTTTGATTATCGGAAGAGAAAGCACTTGGCACAGTGGCAACTGACTCATTCTATTTTATGTTTGTAGAAACATAAAATACACTGATTGATTTTCTTAGTAAACTTTTTTCAAATAAATTGTTATTTGAGTCTTTGGGAAAAGCCGAATAATTTTTATTTGTGTCTTGTGATTTATAACGCAAGTTTTATCTTTTTAATACAAGATTAATGAGACATATTTTATTATTTCATTGAAATAAAATGATATCCCATGAACACTATCACTTACACTGTTATACCAGACACTGCTTCCAAATATTGCTTGGGTAACTCCTTGCTGTCATCTGTCCTTGCTGTAATTACTTGTTTCTGCTGTTTTAAAAGCCTAGTTAGAGAGTCATCAGTTGCAGAGCCCCACCGAACAATACATTTAATTTAGGCATGACTCGATAAGAGAAAGTAGTGAGAAATTTGTGTTCAAAAAAACCCTAATCGGAAAAACTCATAACTCTTGAATATTTTTTCAACCTCAACTCGACTTCAAAACTGACTACTTGCAAACCCCAAGTCAGCTGTTGCGTGGCCGCTACCCCAAGTGCTTTATTTTTTCAAAAACTAGTATCGGAAAAACCTCAAAACTTGAATATTTTTCAACCTTGATTCGACTTCAAAACTCAATACTTGCAAAAATCCAAAGTCAGCTGCTGTGCTGCCGCTACCCCAAGTGCTTTCTTTTCAGAGCGTACAGGGCTAACGCAAATGATACTGGATTTAAAATATTACCGGATAAATTTGTGTTGAGACTGTTTCAGTCGTTACCATTAAAAAAATAAAAACTCAAAACATTTTACAGTATATACATTGGTTTGGATGCATAATCTCTGCAATTTAATGTGTTTTTTTATGTCACTTACAACAAAGTGTACAGGTATTTTTTCTTCCATGATTAAATAGTAAATGAAAATATTATCTTGGACGTGGTGATAGAAAAGCCTCTACCATAATCAGAACAACAATTTGAAAATGTTTTCCTAATTGGAAGACACATGTCCATATTACCACTTAGGCCCCTTTTACGGTTACCTAAAACTGTGTCCGGCCATTGTTTTTCGGCCACTCACAAAACATTGTCACTCATGGAGCCTTTTAGACGAAGCGGACACAGTGGCCGCATGGTGTCTCCTCGTGCAACCGATGTCAGCCACTGAGAGCAACCGACTGTGGCCGAAACTCGAAGCAGGGCATTGAATCAAATGGGGCCGTTTATATGAGGTCACTGTTACCTACCACAGTTACCAGCCACTGCATGCGCACATCACATTTTGTCACTAGAACAAAGGTGTTCTTCACTTTATTTGAGAAAATGAAGCCTTTCAGTTGTGATATACTTTTTCCGCATCATCGCATCAGCTTTTCTGATGTCATCACAGATTAGGCCCAACAGTTTATCAAATGAGCCTTTACACATTTTAAAGTGGTTAAAAAAATTACTTTTATCGGCACACACCTCATCAAAGCGAGTATAATAAAGTCTTTTATCTGCTCTTGTGGTTAACATCGGGTGAACATGAATATTTCGCCTCCTTCTTCGCTTCTTTCCGTAATTAGGAGAGCGAGAAGATACTCTTCTCTCGACAACATTTTTTTCAATTGGCGCAGAAAAAGGAGTTGAAGAGTTGGCGGGAAACAGTGTCCGCTGCAGTTGCCCGAGCAGACACAGTTACCGGTAACAATGTCTCCGGGTAACATTGGCCTTGTGTAAAAGGGACCTTAGGTGTTAGAGCTAAACTTAACTACCTGCTGCCTGAGTGATATCCTTTGAAATCTCCGGACATTCTTCCGTGACAGATTTATTGTGAAGATAAACAAAGGTAAGGTGTACACACCACCTTCACCAGGAAGCATATCTGATATCCAATAACGAATTACTATTGTTATTAAACTAATCAATCGAGACACTCTTATCAAGATGTGGCAAGAGCCTGAGTAAAGGATTGACATTTGTCGTGCCACAAAAGGTTCTCTTATCAACTATTTATAATTCTGAGTATGTGAAAATTTTTTTTGAGTTTTCCTTCAAATGTAACTGCTTCAAGCCTCTGCATGACACATTGATCTATATTTATGCACGCTTGAAATCATGAACATAGTTTGCAATAACGTTGTACAGTCAACTCTCGCTAATTCGAAACTCCATGGGACTGCGATTTTTCTTCGTGTTACGTATAGCTCGTCTTAGGCATAGTTCGAGTTATAGAGGTAAACCAAATGAAAATTCGTGATATAGAGGTAAAGAAATACAGTATTTATGATATAATAACCTGTAAAACACAAAAGCAGATAAGATCATATTAATTCTGACTAAAAAGTCTGTAATCTTCCTCTGCTTAAACATGTAAAAACAATTATTACAGTATCGATCATAATTTTTATTAAAACAATAATATAAAGAAACTTTACTGTATTCCCTACAGCTACAAAAGTGAACTTATAACTTTGAATATTACTGTTTTTCTTCGATACGGTATACAAAATAAAAACGTGTAAAATAAAATAAACAGTTCAGAACGACGGAATTTCGTATTACAGAGGTCCACTCTGAAAACTTCGTGGTATAGAGGTAAACTTCGAGTTATGGAGGTAAAGAGCGAATCGAATTCGTCTTATCTACTGAACTTCGTGTTATAGAGGTAATTTTTGTGTCCCTTCGAGTTATAGAGATAAAATATACCCGAAAAATTAGTTTGTGTTATGAAAATTAGTTCGTGTTATGTATAGTAATTTCTTCGTGTTAGACAGGTTTTTCCAAGGGGATTAAAAATAATTCGTGATATCGAGGATTTCGTGATATCAAGGTTCGTGTTAGCGAGAGTCGACTGTATATTGGCTACTAAACATTTATAGTAACCTTTATTCAACAAATTATTAGTCTACTCAGAAAAGTAGGTTATCAATAGTCTAGTCAAACCTGAATAGCTTTGCTTTTATTCATTGCATAGCAAAGGTAGAACTCAATGGATTTGTGCAGAAGTTTAAACAGCTGTTTGGTGGGGAGTTCCATTGTAGCGGCCCCAAGCAAAGGAAGGAGGTCACATACTGTAAACAAACAGAGCTTAAGCAAATATTCATAAAGATTTGTTTTAGTTTAAACGCTGATAGCATTTTACAACTCAGTCATGTTTAATTAGGCCCACCTACTCAAACAACAATAGATATTGGTTTGTTAATTATTTTATAAAAATTAGACAATTTAAATAGGTTTTTCATTATTTGATTATTTCTGTATTCATCAATATTAATGCTTTAAAATTGAAGCTCACTGTTTTCTGAAAGCTCATTTTTACTCACCCAGTAATTTTCGATAACAGTTGATTGCCTGTTCATGTTCATGTTTTTCTGCTGATACTAGTAGATCAACCAGGCGAGCCTGGAAAAAATGTTGGAATGAATAGTACGAATAAAAGGTGAGCTTGTGCTTATGCTCCTTGTTTTTGAGCAAATGCTCTAAGTGTGTGCTATAGTTCTATCAAGCCATACTAATGGGTGTCAAAAATTGTAATCTCCCAAAGAGCCTGCTGAAAAAGCACATGTTATTGTTGAACCGTCAAAACTTTAAGTTTCTTTTCATTTACACTACGAAAATCTGTGATGCAACATTTCACTGAGAGTTTTCTTAGAAAATAAAAACGTATCCATTATTTTTGCTCGGTATCAGCTGTTTTTTTTTCATTTACGCAACCGAGATCATCAATCAATTATTTACTTTAAAGAACGTATTTCCACATACTTCCAATAATAAAAATATTTGTCATTATTTTCATTATGACCGGTGATTTGTCATTATTTTCTGCACGCTAAACAAACAATCCAAATTGTTACTGCTAAACAAGCTCTGTAAAAGTACATAATCAAGTTATGGGATTATGAATAATGAGAAATTAACATTATCATTTTTTTCATTGCAGCTCGCATACATTCTCAAGATTTAGTCCTGTTGTTTACTCTCGATCGGTAAAACTATTTTGCTTTGATTACCTTTTTATGACCAATTATCTGAAAAATAAATATATATCTGACCACTTCCATTCCCTAACTGATACAGGTAATCGACCACTGTACAATACATTATACTTGTTCAATACTTTGAAAGCTTGTTTTCCCGTTTACTTAATCCCACTGGTAATACACCATTTAAATTGCAGATTTTACTGTAATAATACTCTGATAACATTTGGTATCAAGTTTCTGTTATTCATAATGAATGACTAATAAAGAAACTAAGCTTCTTCTCTGTCGTAGTTTTCTACACCTATTAATTTTTCAATGCTTATGTGAGGTGTAGTAAAACCAAGTTTATATTCATATACAGCATAATATATATTTTTGATGTGTTATTTACTTGTCTCGGTATACTGTATTTGATATTTATTGACACATTGACTGCTGAAAATGCTTATAATTGTGTTCCAAAAATGTTAATTTTTTTTTATTCTAGTTACCTGAAAATAGTCCCAGGAAGGCAGAAATGTGGTTTTTTGCTCATCAAACATCCATTTTCTCCGAAATCTTTGACATAATTTCCGGGAAGTGGATCCGCACTTTCAGCGTTTGGGGCAATTTTTCCAGCTCCCGAAAATTTTATTTTCAATATATTATTCAAATGCAGCCAACAATATAACCTGGGTACAATTATTTTGTGTCCTAGCGCCTCAAAAATATGATTTCTATAGTTTTAACCATTCCAAATTTTTATTTTATTACATGTATGTATCTAGAACAAGAGATAAAAATACCCCCGTTGCAGCAGACCTGCATGCTAAGCGAATTTCAAATACAAAACAACATATTCAAATCCAACATAGCGAGATTTTGACACGTTTTTGTAAGCTCCATAAGAATAACATGGGAAATGAGTATGCAGGTTTGCTGCTACGGGGGTATTAAAACTGGGTGGTTTTAATTCAGTATTCAGTAGATATGACCTAGAAGAAGCCATTTACCAAGTTTTAACAAGATATGTTGAGGAATAAGCGAGATATATAATTTTACTTATTTCCCATAAGATTAACATTGGGACAATGTACTGTGTTTACCACTTGCAATATCTCGGTAACTAATGGACATAGATCAGTGATTCAAAATACTAACTTGTTTGTTTTTTTTTTAGCTGAATTCAATGGTGCTAATAAAAATTGGATTATTTTTATTTTTATATGTAAAAAACTCAAAAAACCCATTTTTGGGGGGGGTTTAACCCCCTTTACTCCCCCTTCTGGTAGTCCGATCGGGCTGGTTTACGAACTCGTCCGAATAATTACTACTTTACATGTCCATGCCAAATTTCATTAAGATTGGACCATTTTTACACGAGTGATCGTGCTTAAAGACACGTATATAGATATATATATATATATATATATATATATTCAAGATTATTTAAAAACTAAAAGAATTAAAACAAAAACATTTTCCAGCTCAAATAAGTTGTTAATATTTCGAATAATTACATCGTTTTCAAAACAAAGCTGGATAAGGTTAAAATAAAATAAAATATTATTTAAACAAATTATGTAAATAAAAGAAAAATCACATGATAAATTTTGAAATCATATCCTCCAGATGTTGATTTGTTTGATTGTCTTAAAACAGTCCAGAGAGTCAGCGTATATTGAGGCCATCAGGTTGTCTTGATTTTAATATCATTTGATGAGCTATCTCTACATTTCTCAAATTGTGAGCATTTGTCTCCTTGTCAACATTAGGCTCAACATGGTAAATGCCTTTAAGTGTGTAACAGTCTTCCAATTTGTTTTTGTTATGAGAGATAGCGTGCGCTGATATCGGCCTGTTTGGGTTTAGGTGGTGGACGTCAAATCGATGGTTGGTCATTCTGACCCTAAGTGGCGTGATCGTTTGGCCAATATAATCCTTGGAGCAATATTTGCATTTTAAGTTATATATTACATTACTGGTGTTGCAATCGATGTTTCTTCTTATTGGATAACTTTTACCAGTAATGTTGCTTTGAAACGAATTGGAATTAAGGATTATATTGCACGTGCCACATCTAGGTCGGTTGCAAGGGTTGCATCCAATTTTCCTTGGGTTTGAGTTATTTGATTTTTTATCCTCATCATAGTTAACTTTAGGTTTCGAAATCATATTTTTTAAATTGGGAGGATAGGGAATGAAACTTTTAAAATTTTGTTAATTTTATACAAGCCAGGATGGTATTGAGTTATAAATTTTGGGTCATTAGCATTGTTTGTGATTTTTGTGTTTTTTCGAGCTTTTGTTTGTTTGTCTACAAGTTTTTTAGGGTAACCTAAAGTTAACTATGATGAGGATAAAAAATCAAATAACTCAAACCCAAGGAAAATTGGATGCAACCCTTGCAACCGACCTAGATGTGGCACATGCAATATAATCCTTAATTCCAATTCGTTTCAAAGCAACATTACTGGTAAAAGTTATCCAATAAGAAGAAACATCGATTGCAACACCAGTAATGTAATATATAACTTAAAATGCAAATATTGCTCCAAGGATTATATTGGCCAAACGATCACGCCACTTAGGGTCAGAATGACCAACCATCGATTTGACGTCCACCACCTAAACCCAAACAGGCCGATATCAGCGCACGCTACCTCTCATAACAAAAACAAATTGGAAGACTGTTACACACTTAAAGGCATTTACCATGTTGAGCCTAATGTTGACAAGGAGACAAATGCTCACAATTTGAGAAATGTAGAGATAGCTCATCAAATGATATTAAAATCAAGACAACCTGATGGCCTCAATATACGCAGACTCTCTGGACTGTTTTAAGTCAATCAAACAAATCAACATCTGGAGGATATGATTTCAAAATTTATCATGTGATTTTTTTCTTATTTATGATGGTCTTGGGCTTATGTCTTACCATGAGACCTACGGTAACAGCTTCTTCCCTATAGGGGAAATTCGCTAAAACTGTACACCAAACAATTTTCATGAGATTTTATTGATGGAAACATATGTAATCAAATAAAAATGAATATGAAATATATAATAATTTAAATAATAAAATAATAACGTAACTAATAATGCAAGTAATAAAATATAACTATAAAACGATCGCAGAAACCGAACGAGTCGATGGATCGGGACACGGCGAACACAGAACGAAACGGTGGGAACTGCCCGTCGCACACAAGTGACATAGATCCCACCCGACTGTGACGCGGATTCTCGTCGTGTGCGGCTGGCGCTAGTGACGCGTGACGCGGACCCGCGTCTTGCACGGTCAATGTGTTGATAAACTGCTGACCTTGCTAACAGGTGTTGTGATAGAAAAATAACCCACAAAAATAAAAAAATATGTAGGTCAAACTGATCTAAAGCTTCTAACAGAAGTGTATTGATCCTAATGAACGCTATTATACTAAGTTCATTACTCCATGCTGAGCGATGGTGGCAGGAAATTTGCTCAACAACAGCAACATGAGTCGACAATGCTCCATGGTATCTTCACTGTGATCAGCTGTGACTAGCAACAACTCATGCTGAACCTCTGCAAAAAAATTTAAAACAGATACAGTAAACAACTTTTCCTTAGAACGTAAACACCTAAGCTAAAATTAATAGAAGGCAAAAAACTTATTGAGTAAAATGTAGGCAATATAATAAATAAACTCAAGTGCTATAATAATAAATCAGTGCTCTGTTTGAGGCAGAATGCTGAAGAAAGGCATTTTAGTTTTCCAGTTTTTTCAATAACCATTATCATAATTTTATCTGCACTGATTGGAGAGAGTAACTCTTAATGTGAGAGACGATCACACAAAATTAATGAAGGTAAATTTGCCATTAAAGAATATATCTTAACATGTAATTGACGGATGAAACTTTAAAATGAAAACAATCGCGCTTTGCCAACCCTAGGAGGTTAACAACATGTAAACAACAGCGGTCATTGTTTTATTGGATAATAAATGAAACTAAACCAAATATTTGTGATGCGGAAAGTGAAAAGAGCCTTATGTCGCTGGAGTAAATTTTACAGTACAGGCACTTTTTTCGAATCGGTCAAAAATATTGACTTTCATGTTTCAATTGGATTCCTTAATCTTCACACAGATTCAACAGATTCATCCAGTTATTTTAGAGATAAGAATCCGAGAAATATAAAAAATAGTCGATTTAGTAGTCTATGTCGTGCATACGAAAAGGGATCTCAAGTCGCTTAAATGAGAAATAACATGGCCGGCGACTTTAGGTCCCATTTCCCTAATGCGCAGGTTCGCACTGATTGAGTAGTCAGGGGCACCACAAAACTAGTCTTTACCGGCATTTATCGGCGCATCAGTGAACTACTTCAAGTAAATCATTGTTAATGAACATTGTCGAAGTCCAAAAATCACTCTCTCAACAGTGTGTTTCTCCTTCATTCCTAAATATTCTGCCTCCCGAATTGAGGTCCCTTATCCAACTTCTCACTTTCTCATTAATAAAATTCACTTTCTCAATAAAATTGTAAGTACCAATATCATATTTTTAGGTTTAGATTTAAAAATCTAGTTTTCAGCTTTATTTTGATACCTGATTCATTTCTTAAACATTAATAATAACAATTCTGGGAACATTTGAAGTTTTGGGCCTTGATTTCTAAAAATACCGTTTTGATTAGTTGAAATTCAAATGCCAATTACCCAAATAACTTCTTGATTAGCATGATACGTGTTGTTGTATTTACATCCAGCCAATTACTCAAAGACAAAAAATCGTAGAACTACAAATTATATGTCAAATTGTTAACAATTTATTGCTGAATTTCAGGATGTTAATAACTCAAAAACGGAAAACTCCGACTTGAGGTCCCTTTTCACTTTTCATATCACATGTTCTGGTTGAATTTTGACCAGTAAGCGTTCTCCAATTTAATTTAACACGTTACCTGCGTTCATGGAAATTTTCCATGTTTTCTTGTGGTGCGTTACGAGATCTATAGGTCTCGTCAGGTGTGTTTACAACTGTACGATACGAGATCCCGAGGCCTCGTTGCGCAGACGATCTTCCGCGCATCATAACCTTGAAATGAACGGAGTCAGAGAACTCTGTGGTGTATTTTATGAACTAAGACGATGCTGCCAACCTCCCGCCACCTCAGTTTTTGAATATTTCACATTAGCACGAGTTCCTGAGATCTCGTACCGCACATAAATAAAGGTATTGTAATTCAACCATTGATTTTTCTACAAAACAAATTTATTGTTATTTTTAACTAGGTTAAACATTGTATATATGCCCGTATTATTATTTATTTTTACTAATAAAGAAAACAAATACTAAATTGGAGTTTCTTTGGCTACCTGTTTTTATATTTGTACAATTAAGATTTACGGTTAGCATTAGATATTTAGGTAATTAGGTTATTAGATATTTTAAAATTTAAATATTGACGAATTACTAGGTAATATCAATAAAAACAATATATGTTTACAACTGTTTATTTAGAAAAAAAAATTACAAATACACCCTACACTTGATGAAATAAAGAGTAATCAAATTCGTACAAAAAACCTCGAACCCAAGTTAATAAGGTTTGGCAATGTGAAAGAAAATAAGTTTTTTCAATTTTATTATTTTATGAAATAATGAAAATCCCATAGGAAACTTGCCAAACAAATGAGAAACAATACAATTTATCACTTGAGAATATCTTAATCATTTTTGGGCGTATTTTGTAATATATAAAAATAAAATTGGGTTTTTATTTTGTGAAAAAAGTTTCTTTGACTCCTGATAAGTTTGGTGGCGTTAACAAAGCACAAACTTCTTAGACGTGTTTTTCGCTAAAACACCCAAGACAATAGAACGGTTGGCCAGGACAGTCTTAACAAAACATGTTGACAGTTTTGGTTTTCCGGTCTGCCTCTCGTGACGATAAAGATTGACGGATCTTCTCGTAGCACCCTTTGCATCGTCTCCTCTTCTTTTTTCCTTCACCTTCCGTCTTTGCCAGTGAGTGAGGCCTCTTTCTTGACGGTGGAGTGAGATTTTGCCTTGGTGGTTCATCGATACCCAAAAGGCCTCGTGCTATCATTTCACGAAACTTCAACATTGGCATTTTGTTATTTGTCATTTTGCCAAATACCACCCATGAATTTACCAATGTGGTACCAGTCAGAAGCTCTAAGGCCACCTTTTTATACCACTTGAGACTTTTTCTCAAAGTGGTATAATAAGACGACATCTGGTCGCTGTAGTCCACTCCTTTCTTCACACTGTTATAGTCCAACACACACCTCGGCTTCATGATTGGCTCATTCTTCCTGTTTCTTTTTCCTGTATTGATTGGCTTGCTGTCGTGGTTCAATACAGTTGAGACCATTGTCACAACCCTCTTATCTTTCCACTTTACGACTTTAGTGCCATGTTGGCACTTGAACCCCTTAGAATATCCCTTTTTCAAGGTTGTTTTCCCTAAATCCTTTGGCAATCCTTTCCTATTAACATTGATTGTTCCACATAAACGAGTTTTTTGCTTTAGCAGTTCTTCGGCTATGGGGATGCCTGTGTAAAAGTTGTCAGTAGTTAGGCATCTCCCCTTGTTTAGAAAGCCATCAAAATGCACATTTTGGCTATCAAAAGGGCCCATCAGTTCCATGACGATGTCATAAGTATGACCTTGATTACTGTCCCGATTTTGTTGTGACTTCCCAGCATACAAAACAGTGCGAAGTGTGTAGGCATCAACAGTACACAACTTGTACACTTTGACTCCGTACTTGTGGCTTTTATTTTTAATATACTGGTGAAAAATCAGTCTACCTCGCCACGGGATCATTGTTTCATCTATCACCAGATGTTTCCCCGGTGTTAGGGCATCCATGAATGCCGAATTCAGGTATTCGACGATAGTTTTGATTTTCCCCAAACGATCATCTTGTACCTGGGGTTCCTGATTGTTGGCAAAATGCCAAAACTTTTTCAACAACAAAAACCTATCTCTTGGCATTGTTTGCTTGATGAGGGGGTTCCCATATAATGGATTTTTGGACCAATAAAGGTTGATATGTGATAATTGTACCAGCCCCATACAAATCATAATACCAACAAACTTCTTCATTTCATTGGCAGTGGTTGGTAGCCAATCCTTGGCTCTAGATTTTGCAGCAGGCTCATTAGCTGATAAAAACTGGACTGCAAATCGATTGGTTTCCTGGGCCATATACTCCCACAGCTCATCATCAATGAAATGGCAATATATATCAATAGGAGAAGGATTTTCAATGTTAATATTTACTTACCTCATCTGAGTACTCCGGAAAGTACACTGTAGCTGGTAGAGTGAATGGTACACTGTCCTCCACCCAGTTGCACCCAAAAACACTGATTTCTGGTTGATCCTCTGGCGTTCCGTCGCCGCCTCCGCCTGGTACGTTGCCGCCTCCGCCTGGTACGTTGTCGCCTCCGCCTGGTACGTCGCCGCCTCCGCCTGATACGTTGCCGCCTCCGCCTGGTACGTCGCCGCCTCCGCCCGGACCGTCGCCGCCTCCGCCTGGTAAGTCGCCGCCTCCGCCTGGTAAGTCGCCGCCTCCGCCTGGTAAGTCGCCGCCTCCGCCTGGTACGTCGCCGCCTCTGCCTGGTACGTCGCCGCCCCCGCCAGGTGCGTAGCCACTAACGCCGGGTGCGTAGCCACTAACGCCGGCTGCGAAGCCACTGCTGTGTTCGCCGGATAGTCCTACATGTCGTTGCCTATCGATGTAGGATTCATCACTAGACGAACTGTCGTCATCAAGGTAATCGTCAACTGGTGGTTCGTAATTTGGGTCTTCTATTTCACTTCCAGAAAAATCACACAGTTCTTCCTCACTAGACAATACACTAGTACCAACGTCTGAGTTCAGGCCTTCCGTAACAAGCTGTTCTAAGAAAGAAGTGTTGCTGGCATTGACCAAAATTAGCTTAGGCCTTTTCCTCGTGTTGTACGGATATGTTGGATCATCAGGATCATCTTCCGACGACATTTTTCACACAAAACAGCACCCGAATCACTTAGCACAATACACAATTAGATTTTTAAGGTTAACTGCAAAACTGAAACAACGTTTTGTGTGTTCTGTAAACAACACAAACGGCAGAGCTCCTAGCGGCGCTAAAACGAACTAAGATTAGTTACGAGGCCCGGGGGTTTCGTGTCGTATATAAGTAAACATACATTAATTCAGTGCGTTACGAGATCTATGGATCTCGTATTTTGAGTGGTTCAAAAAACGATCCAGCAATATTATACCTTTATATATGTCTTTGATTTATTTCTCTATGTTGATTCTACATCAAACTGTGGTATTCGGAATTTGCGGCAGAATGTCGTATTTCGCTGCCGCGCTAGAGTTGGGTTATGTTACGAGACCTCGGGATCTCGTAACGCAGGGAACGTGTTAATCATATCAATATTAACTTTAAAATTGAATAGCCTTTTTTTGTTTTTTTTTTTTGTAAAAATGATGTCTAAAATGAATAATTTGAACCCCTAATAGTTGAATAAACATCATAAGCTGACTTTTCACAACTTAGGTTTTGTTTTTTTTATTTGGTTTTATTTTTTATTTTTTATTATAATCAATATAGACCAACATGGCAATAGTTCGGTCACCAAAACCCAATGACAATAGTGGTATTACTTGTTGGATCTTAAGACTTTCTTAAGGCCCATTTTCACGATGCCAGCTGAAGAGCCAACCAGCACAAGACAGTCCAATAGAAAAAATCTATTTGCAGCAAGTGCACGTTTCAGCCGTGACGGCACATTGCCAAAAATAACTACAAATAACTATTAGATCAATTTATAGTTAATATTTAAATATTCATTAATAAAGATTACGTAAGAATTGTTCATATGCTGCAAATACATTTTTGGCATTGGACTGTCTCATGCCGATTGCCACTTCAGTCGGCATCGTGAAAATGAACCTTTAGTGCCACCCTTCCTTCATACCTCTCGCCAAGAGTTAGACTTAGATGTATCGGTAAAAGGTTTTATAACAACCATGTTTAGAATGTATACTTTGCATACCCGGTGGTAGGTTATTGAACATGTTGACAAAGAACTGTTGGTTTTCATCAGGATGTTCTGTTCGCAGAGCAGCCACTACCAACTGAATCTCCCTCCACAGCCTCTCGTTGGTAGGAAATTGACGAAACCTGAAAGGAAGAAGATAGCAAAAGTGGTTTTAAAAGTTATGGTACCACAATTAGCATGAGAACAAAACTAACTCATTAAACTTTTACATTCTACCTTGATTAAATGGGGTCCTAGGTTTTCTTTTTTAGTAAATTTCCCCTATAAGGTAGAAAAAAACATTCCTATTTTGGTCGTTCCATAGGTCTCATGGTACGACCAAAGCCCAAGACCATGATAACTTTTTGTTGGATGGCCCCCAAAAGCAAAAAACACCACTCGTTGAATATATATACAGAGTGTTCAAAAACGTTGGGCAATAATTTATGTAGTGATTCCTTGGATCAAAATAAGAAAAAAAAGTTTATATAAACATAGGTCCTAAAGTGCTTTGTTTTCCGTCTGTTTGTGATTTTTACATATTTAATGATATCTCATGAACCTCTTAGCGTATGAACTTCAAACTTGGGATATGGATGACCACTATTAAGAACTATTTTTTTAAGAAGTATCAAATTTCTACTTTGAACCATTTCAAAATGGCGACTGTTAGTGAATTTCTCCAATAGGGAAGAAGCTATTACCGTAGGTCTCATGGTAAGACCTTAGCCCAAGGCCATGATAAATTTTCGTTTTAGGGCCCCCAGAAGCAAAAAACACCATTTGTTTAAATTTTTAGATATGTATATATCTAAAAATATATATACGAGGTACAGTCAAAAAGTTCCCGGAATGAATTTTTGTAGACATTTAGCGCGATCGCCAGAAGGAAATTCAACTTGCATTAGTTGGTACAACTCCTGGGGAGAGCATATCGGCAGTGGGGGTATAGCTAACTTTCCGTAGTGCAGCACTGGAAAGCCCTTTTTGTGTTCCTGCAAGTCTACATTGTCGAATTTTGAAAAATGGTATTTCATGACCAGCGCGCGAACATTAAGTTCTGTATTTAACTTAAAAATCACATAGTGAGACTCTTGAGTTGTTAATTCAAGCTAATGTAGAAGAGGCGATGAAGAAAAGTCAAGTTTATGAGTGTCACAAACGGTTCCGTGAAGACCGTGAAAGCATTGAGGATGACCCTCATAGTGGACGACCTTCAAACATCAGTTAATGACGAAAACATTGAGCGAGTACGACAAGTTGTGCATGAAACTCGGAAATTAACAATCGATGAAATTGTATTTCAGGTAAATTTATCACATGGAAGTGTTTCTTTATGATCATTTGAACATGCATCGAATTTGTTCACTTAACAAAGAAATCCGACATTTTGGACATGCAGGTACACAAAAAGCGCTTTCCAATGCTGCACTATGGCAAGTCAGCTATACCCACATTACCGATATGCCCTCCCCAGGAGTCGTACCAACTACTGCAAGGCGAATTTCCCGCTGGCGATCGCGCTAAAAGTCTACAAAAATTCATTCCGGGAACTTTTTGACTGTACCTCGTATAATATATATATATATATATGTGTGTCTGTTAGCACGATAGCGCCGTAAAAATGGTCCGATCTTTATGAAATTTGGTACAGACGTGTAAAGTGGTAATCAAATGAACGAGTTCGTAAACCAGCCTGATCGGACTGCCAGAAGGGGGGTAAAGGGAAATACCACCCCAAAAATGGGTTTTTTGGGTTTTTCTCAAAGAAAAATTAAAATGATCCAATTTTAAATTTCACCAGTGAATTCAGCTTAAAAAAACAAACAATTTAGTATTTTGAATCATAGCTCTATGTCCATTGGTTACCGAGATATTGAAAGTGGTAAACATAGTACGTTGTCCCAAAGTTAACCCTATGGGAAATAAGTAAAATTCTATATCTTGCTTATTTCTCAACATATCTTCATAACACTTGGTTTGTGGCTTCATTTAGATGAGATCTAATGTATTTTAGTCTAAAATCCCTGAAGGTTCCATTTTTGTGGCAGCAAACCTGCGTACTCTTTCCCTATGTTATCCTTATGGGAAACAAAACAAATTCTATATCCTATACCCTTATATGAGCAATGTTATCTTGTATGTATGCTTGCTTGCTTGCTTGCTTGCTTGCACATTTATCTCGAAAACGGCTCCGAGGATTTCCTTCAAAGTCTGTAAATAAGTAATTTATGACTCAAAAACGTCTTTTATGCAAATTACTTAGTCAGAGAAAATCTAATAACGTAATAAATCGAATTTTAAAGTTGTAAAATTTTAACATTGGTCTTATGGGGTGCCGTGATAGCAACGAAAATAAACAAGGAAAGTGTAAACAAATGAAGTAATCATAACAGCTGTTTGGAATCTACAGCCATCAAGGGAAATTACAGCATATGGGATGAAGAGTCCATGGAGCAATAAAAAAGGTTTCTATTTATCAATTTTATGACATTGAAATATTTTATAGTAACTGGATTAACTAGTAAACAAGAAATAACACCGAGCAAGGCTCGGTCCACCAGGTACTTCTCATTATTTCTTAACGTATCTTGATAAAACTTGGTATATGGCTTCTTCTAGGCCAGATCTACTGAACACTGAGTTAAAACAACCCAGTTTTAACGTACCTGTTGCAGCAAGCCTGCATCTCATTCTCCATGTTATTCTTATGGAGATTACAAAGACACATCTTATGTTGGATGGAATTTTTTTGCATTTGAAATTCGCTGAGTATGCAGGTCTGCTGCAATGGGGGTATTTTTTGTTTTTAAAGCTAATTATCTTAAAAACTGTAAATTTTAGAACAATTATACAAGAGACAAAAAATTTGCAAAATTTAATCCAATTAATGCTAATATTAAGTTTTTTCTGAATTACAATGTTTATTAGATGGGGTATTCTCAAAAGTTATTTTTGTTTTGTTGTTCGGACTCACCCACCTTGTTAATTTGATTCCTTAGCCGGTGTAAATCCTGGTCACAGTAGGTCTTATACACTAAAAAATCCGAATTACACACAACTAATTAACTTGTGACGTTTCGCGTGAAAAATATTAAAAAACATCATGCTTCTTCAGACTTGCCGGTTGTTCGGGCAGCGATGCGCTTCGACCGTCGCGGACAAGGCTCGACTGTCGTGGCCGTTACCGGGAGTATCCCACTGTCCTTTGTCCTGGTGTTATCTGCCTTATCACTGACTGCTCCCTCCCTCTCACAGGTGACTTGCTGGATTGTTTTAAAAGAGTTTTCTTTTAATAACGAGAGGTAAATCTGTTTCAATTCCACACTTGGTTTTGAGAGCGGATTATTTTCCTTGGCGTTGGCCGCAGATTCCAAAAGACAGCGATTTTTCCATTTGTTTTCTTTAACCCTCGAGCGGGCGCACGCGGAGTTTTCCTCCGCACGTGTTTTTTATGTTAAAATAAACAGACATAATGGGTGTCGGCGGTCGTGTCCAGCTCCGTACTTTATGCCCCTCATTCCAGGAATTTCCTAAAGCTATTTATACCCCCCATCCCCCCCTTGGTACCTTGTTATATGCAATTCAGAGATGCCGTCTCAGTTTGCGGTACGCCCTCTCCCCTTACACAGACACTGATACCTATTTTTAAAATTCATAATAGCAATAGATTTGTAATTATTATTAATTTTTTGGACTTTTCCTTTTGCTTTCGAAAAAAAGAAGCGAAAGGAAAAGTCCAAAAATGTAAATAATAATTAATACATATTTTATACTAGAAAATTACTTACTATGTTTAATTAAAATATTACACCTATTGAACAATCAATTGAATCGACGATGAAATGTGTTTCCTAATGATTTGTCAGCATTTAAATACAATATTTCGTTATAAAACAAGTAAAATGGGTTAAACTTGTGCAATCTAGTGTTGCGGAGTAAAACTCCGCATGCGCCCGCTCGCGTTTTGCCGGTGAAGCGCCCCCTCAAGGGTTAAATATAACCCCAGCATCGTCCCAATCAACAGTGTGATTTTCTTCACACGCATGTGCGCAAAGCCCCGACTTTGTCATCTCCTTTCGCTCAATATTTTTCATGTGCTCTTTTAGCCACACCTTTAAAGGTCTTGATGTTTGGCCAACATAGTTACGATCACATGAGCATGGAATTCTGTAAACAATATTTTTTGTTGACACATTCTCGTTATATGGCTTCACTTTACTTAGCCTCCTCCTTAAGGTGTAACCACTTTTAAATGTTGTTCGTAATCCAAACTTAGAATTCATTCTACGAATCTTTTCCGAAAACCCGGAAACATATGGGATACTTACTGTACATACTGGCTTTATCTCATTACTCTTATCTTTTGTTGTGTGTTTTATTGCCTTATTTATTAATCTTTCCGGATAACCAATATTTCATAACTCAGATTTCATTTTATTGAGCTCATCTCTTAGTGTAGCCTGATCAGAGCAAATCGTTTTTGCCCTGTGTATCAGCCCCACAGCTAAACCATATTTAACACTTTCAGGGTGGTCCGAAGTAAGTTGTAAATATTTCCCACTATTCGTAGGCTTTCGGGAAACAGAGGTGTGAAGGTTTTTACCCTGTTTTGACACTAGGACATCTAAAAATGGCCATGTTCCGTCTTTTTCAAGCTCTAGAGTAACTTTTATGTTTTCGTGTTGGCCGTTTATGTGATCTTTGAACACGTTCAACTCATCTAAACTATGTTCCCAAATGCAAAAAATGTCATCAACATAGCACAACCTAACTGTTGGTTTTTGGGGGGCATTGTTTATGACAACTGATTCAAACTCATCCATAAACAAGTTGCTGAGTAAAGGGCTAAGTACACCACCCATTGCTAATCCGCTGTTATATTTATAGAATGAGTTACCCACTTGGAAATAATTAGACTCAACACAAACAGTTAGTTGCTCCATGATATTTGTCACCGCAATTTTTGTGCGCTGATCCTTATTGTTGCTGATATTAATATTATGATGATCGGACTACTAATAACGGAGAAATTTTAACTTTTCCGAGAAAAACATGGAAATTTTAGAAAGTATATTCTAAAGAACCATGTTTATATTCAGAAAAGTTAAAATTTCTCTGTTATTAGTTGTCCGATCAGCACAATCTTGATATCAGCGTTAATTGGATTAAATTTTGCAGTTTTTTTGTCTCTTGTATAATTTTTTTTAATTACCGGTTTTTAAGATATTAGCGAATTTCCTTAAAGGAATAAGCTATTAAGGTAGTACTCATGGTAAGACCTAAGTGTGAGACCATGTTAACTTTTCATTTTGGGGTCCCCAGCAGCAAAAAACACCATTCGTTCGAATTTATATATATATATATATGTCTGTTAACACCATAGCGGCCGTAAATATGGTCCGATCTTAATGAAATTTGGTACAGACGTGTAAATTGGTAATCGGATGAGTTCGTGAACCAGCCCGATCGGACCACCGGAAGGGGGGGTAAAGGGGGATAAACCCCCCAAAAATGGGTTTTTTGAGTTTTTCACGTAGAAAAATAAAATTTATCAAATTTTTGTTGGCACCATTTAATTCAGCTAAAAAAACAAACAATTTAGTATTTTTAACCACTGCTCTATGTCCATTGGTTACTGAGATATTGATAGTGGTAAACACAGTACGTTGTCTCAATGTTAACCTTATGGGAAATAAGTAAAATTCTATATCTCGCTTGTTTCTCAACATATCTTGATAAAACTTGGTAAATGGCTTCTTCTAGTTCAGATCTACTAAATATTGAATAAAACCAACCAGTTTAAACATACCTGTAGCAGCAATCCTGCATACTCATTCCCCATGTTATTCTTATGGAGCTTACAAAAACATGTCAAATCTCGCTATGTTGGATTTAAATATGTAGTTTTGCATTTGAAATTCGCTGAGTATGCAGGGCTGCTGCAACGGGGGTATTTAATTTTGAAAACAAAAAACAGTCACCATTTAAAAATAGTACAAAAGCAGAAATTTGATACTTCTTACAAAAATAGTTCTTAATAATGGTCATCCATTTACCAAGTTTGAAGTTTATATGTTGAGCAGTGGCGTACCGAGGGAGGGCGATCCGCCCCAGGCTCCGCACCAGCATAGGCCCCCAAATGGCTTGAAATGAATAAAGATAAATAAATTCTGTTTTCACCAAATTGTTTGTCTTCTTTAGAGCTCTAAATTTATGCATCACATGACATATGTTTACATTAAAAAATTCTGAGATTTGAACCCATGATCCCTGGTTTTTGGGACACCCTGTATTTTAAAAAGCTTAAAAGTATTTTTATGTAGTTCCTTGGGGTCGATTTAGTGGGGAATGATTTTGTTTCATCTATGTTGAACTACTAGTTTGTCCGCAATCCCTTTGAGACATCTTAGGTAAGACACCCTGTATAATGTATGTATTGATGTTTAAAACTGATCAATACTTACAAGTTTTTTAAACATTTTGCTGCCTCCCTACAGTTGTTTGCTCCTTTCTCAATTTCATATGCTTCAAACTGAAAAAAGTTACAGTATTAACCCTTTGACGTGACAATTTTATTACATTTCTCAATTTTTAATTGTAATATTTTTATTTTGTCTGTATTTGGTCTAATATTTCGGTTATGACCTTTGTGATTGTCAATATATATTGACAATATGCTAAATTAATTAATAAAAAATAAAAAACCGTGTCCTCCTCCTCTATACAAAGGTAAAATGAAGCAAAACAGGTGTCCACTGCAATCCCTACTAAACCTACAAATGCCGTCAACTTCCACCCAAGCCGGTCACCAATTATTTTAGGTGGACCCTCCCACCAGCTTTACCACACATTTGAAAGCCTAATAGGGATTGCTCATGGAGCGGGAATTGAACCCGCGCCGCGGCGTATGTCCTAAACATTGGCTCGTCAGTCAATGATTTAGACCACACGACCGCGCAGTACCGTCAGACCAGTGCTCGTTTGAGTCTTAAAGCCTACGGCTCTGGCGGCGATTCATTGAACCGCTTGAACAACCGGCCTGGTGGCAAATCAGTGAACTACTAGGCCAAGCCGTCGGTAACCACCTACCGGTCGGCGTATCATCTACGGCAAACCACGTTGAAGGGTTAAGGCAAAGGTTGTACACAATGAACCATAAGAATGAATAATGTCTCAGCATCTCTGAGTTTCTAACAATATTTGAACATTTCCATTTGACCCTTGCATATCATTGACATATAATCACGACAATGATCCCCTTGTGAGGAAATGCCTGCTGTTACTAAATTCTGACTGGCTTGAATATTCTGCTGAACTCGAGATTTTCAGCGAATTAATTGATTAGTGAGTAATATGGATGCAATGAATACGAGCAGGGCTGGCTCTAGCAGTTGCAGGGCCCGATCTGAGTTGCTGGACCTTTCCAAGCCATTATGTAGACGAGTGCATAAGTTATGGGCCTACAGCATTTACAAACATCAAATAGAGGCCGAAACCAAATCATTTCTGCCATAGGACCAAAAATTTTTGGCCCTAGAAACGTGCTTCAGAAACGTGGGTTGTTGGATCACCTATTTGCATGAAACAATGATGTGAATATCACATGATTATATGGCATTCAATAAGTATGTGATGGGAAAAAAGGAAAAAAGAAAGGTGTGTGCAGGGTCAGCTGGTGTTTGCGCGCCAAAAGGCTTGTCCTTGTCTATCACTACCCTTTGTGCCCAAAGGGTAGTGGGGGTTAAAAAAGAGCAGTCCGTTGGCGGGCATTCGGCAGTCTCGTCTAAAACACGGTCCGAGTCACCACGCAGTCGTGGAGTCCGTTCGACCCTTATACATTTCTTAAACATTCAGTAGACAGTAAACAATTTATACATTTCTTATACAGTTTAAACAGTTTATCTCATTTCAATAAACACAGTGCATTAATTCAATCAGTGACTTTCATTTCAAGCATTTTCCTTAATTGATATAAACATTAAACACATTTCAAACAATTCAATTTCTAAACAATTCTGTACGCCCCAGGACCAAACCGGGCGCGTGCATTTGGTCCTCCCGGGCCGCGATACGTTCAGTGCATCGCGGATTTCAGTGACAGTGAATCGAGGATTCGACGATTCAGTTCAGTGAAGATAAAGTTTTGAAGCTAAAAAGTGCTCAACTGCGAAGTGTTTGGTGTGGAGAAAGCAGCCCAGGCCAAGATGAACAAGGGAGTCCAGCACCCTTCGATTCGTTTCGGCAATTGGCAGCAGGATTTCTCTTCGCAACCCTTCGAAGCGAGGCAAGGCTCCAAGACGCAGCTCCCCCACTCCACAACCCTCCCTCACATGTGACGTCACAGGCAACCCCAAGGGTCTCCGAGCTTCTTGCGACCGAGGTTGTAAAACCGTCCGACGAGGGTGAGTGGCCAGCATCGTAAACAATCACTTTCCTTTTCCTTTACAACTGTGCCCTTCCAAAATAACAGTCCCTCGATCAGCTGTTTCAAACACCCTGCATTCAAACCTATCTTTTTTGCATTCCTTTACCCTAGCAATCATTTACCTCAATTTATTCACTCATATTATCTTTTTCTATATTTTCCTTTGCCAATACCTAAGTTAGTATCATGGCTCTAGAGGAAGAACAAAGGGTGGCAGTTAGTAAGAGAGGTATAATTAAGGGGAAATTAACCAGATTTAAATCCTACCTTGAGAAAATCACAACAGATATTGATGTAAATGAACTTACTGCTAGATTTTCGGTCTTTAAACCGTGTCTGTCAGAATTTAATGAAATCCAGGAGAAAATCGACCTCATTGATGGAGACTCAGCAGATTCATCGACAGAAAGGGACGAGTTTGAGACTCAATATTTCACTCTACATGCTAGGGCAGAGCGAATTCTCAAATCACTTGATAAGGATAGTGACTCCCTCAGTAGTCAATCCAATAATCAAACCTCAAACTTCCAACAATAAGTCTACCGAAATTCTCCGGTAAATATGAGCAATGGATGTCATTTTATGACACCTTCAGTTCACTTATCGACAAAAATGAATCCCTTAGCAATATTCAAAAACTGCAATACCTTAAGGGTTCCTTGACTGACCAAGCCGCTGAGACAGTTAGAAACATTGAACTCACAGCATCCAATTATCAAATTGCAATAGACCTCCTTAAACAACAGTATCAAAACACCAGAATCATCGTTCAAAATCACATCAAAGCACTATTCGATTTTCCCCACACTCAAAGAGACAAGGCAGCATCATTTAGACAAATTGTTAATTCAACACTAACACACATGAGGGCATTAGAATCGCTCAACGTCAAAACGGACAGCTGGGACCCTATAATAATACACATCATTACAACACGCTTAGACGCAAGTACACACAGAGAGTGGGAACTGACTACTCAACCAGACACATTACCCACACTGAAGGAGCTGACCGAGTTCCTACAGAAGCGAGGTCAGACTCTGGAAGCAATAAACAGTACCAGAGACCATCAAACAAACCAAGACAAAACGGTACACTCACAACGATTTAAACACAGCACACAACAAAAGATAAAATCCCACGTGGCTGTAGGTAAGTCTGTGTGTAAAATTTGTGGTGACAAACACCTAATCTTCTACTGTCAAGCTCTACGTCAGCTTCTTGAAGCTGAACGTGCCACTAAACTAATCAAAGCAAACATATGCAGTAACTGCTTGCGCTCCAACCACACCTTTGAGAGCTGCAAATCTCCCTCAACTTGTAAAAAATGTGGGAAAAAACATCACACAATATTTCACAATTCTGCAGCACAAGACAAGGGACAAAAACTACAATTAAATCCCTTTCCTGAAGAAGTTACACATCCTGGTCAAGGCCAAACACAAGTGGCATTGAGCAGCAGTCTGTCAAATGAGACAATTTACACATTAAACAACAACACAGAAGTTCTGCTATCAACAGCGGTTGTTGACCTCATCAGTGACGAGGGCAATACACTAACATGCAGGGCCTTTCTTGACAGTGGCAGCCAAAGTAGCTTCATTACGCAAGACATATGTCAAAAACTAAAGCTTAAACGACAACCCACTTCGATGAAAGTTACGGGAATCAGCGGTAACTCAAAATCCATTTCTCAACAAGTAAATGCAACAATACTTTCTAAGACATCTAGCTACAGACTTCACTCATCATTTTTAGTTCTTCCAAAAATAACTGGCCTTTTACCATCCAACCGAGTTAACACGATTTCATGCAAAATTCCTCACAACATAACACTAGTAGACCCTAAGTTCTCAGAACCTAATAAAATAGACATATTTTTAGGACAAGAACACTTCCTTGAAATCCTGGAAGCCGGCAAAATTCAGGCCAGTGACACTATCGTGTTACAAAACACAAGACTGGGCTGGATTGTCGGTGGCCGTGTTAACACAACATCCTATGAACCCAGCAAATGTCATCTCAATGTTTTTGAGTGACTTGACAATCAGCTGAAGGAGTTCTGGAAAGTTGAAGAATCTGCACTGAATAAACCTCTACTTAGCACTGAAAACAATCATTGTGAGGAACTATACAATAACTCGGTAAACAGAGGTGATGACGGGAAGTATACAGTAGAAATGCCTGTAAAACCTATCATAAGCCAACTTGGTGAATCAAAACAAACTGCTGTTAAACGTTTTCTTCAGGTTGAAAAGCGACTGAAGCAAGATCACATTATACACGGTCAGTACATCGAATTCATGAGACAATATGAGGATCTTGGACACATGGAACGAGTTGTGGACAATGGTTCTGAGAGCTGTGGCTATTATCTTCCACATCATCCTGCATTAAAGGACTCAAGCACAACCACCAAACTCCGAGTAGTGTTTGACGCCTCGGCTAAAACATCAACAGCCGTATCGTTGAACGACACACTCATGGTAGGACCTACCGTGCAAGACGATCTGTTTTCCATTATTTTAAGGTTTTGCCTGCACAGATATGTTATGACAGCCGACATCGAGAAGATGTATAGACAAATTTGGGTTTCCGATTCGCAGCGAGACTTATTGAGGATTGTGTGGAGAGAACATGATACAGATGATCTTCAGACCTATCGGTTAAAAACAGTGACATATGGCACCGCTTGTGCTCCATACTTAGCCACAAGAACACTCAATCAACTATCCCAGGATGAGAAGGGCTCGTTTCCCGAGGCTTCACGTGTTGTTTCACAGGATTTTTATGTCAATGACCTACTAACAGGAACAGACGATTTGGACGAAGCGATTGAACTCCAAAACCAACTCATAATCATGCTTAAATCAGGAGGCTTCAATCTACGAAAATGGAATTCAAACAGCAATGCGTTGCTTACGCATCTCCCTTCAGACATGCGAGCAAGTGAGCCACAAGAGTTTCCCTCAAACAAAACAACTAGCAAAGCATTAGGCCTCTTGTGGGATGCCCAAGCCGACGAGCTTAGGTATGCTTACAATACGGAAAACAAAGACTTAAGCATGCTCAGTAAACGCACTGCATTATCAGAAATTGTAAAACTATTTGATCCGCTTGGTTTAATTGCACCAGTCATTGTCCAAGCAAAGATTTACATGCAGGACTTGTGGAAAACCAAACTAAACTGGGACGATGAACTATCGTCTGATTTTAAAGAAAAATGGTCAGTTTTTAGAAATGATCTAATTAATCTAAACAAGCTACCAATCACAAGATGCGTTTCAAGCAAAACAAGCGGAGATACTTTAGAGTTACATGGATTTTGCGACGCCTCAGAAAAGGCATATGGTAGCGCAATATATACAAGACATACTGCAGACGACGGAAGTGTCAAGTTACGTTACTGTGTGCTAAGTCTCGAGTGGCCCCGCTAAAGACTGTGTCGCTACCAAGATTGGAACTGTGCGGCGCTCTCCTACTATCAGAGTTGATGTCACATGTCAAAGGTGCAATAAGAAAACCTAACCTCAACACCTACTATTGGACAGATTCCACTATAGTATTATCCTGGTTATCCGCTGATGCAGTCACCTGGAAAACATTTGTGGCCAAATGAGTGGCGAAAATCCATGATTTATCGCAACCAGAACAGTGGAGACACGTTAGGAGTGAGGATAACCCAGCAGATTTAGTATCTAGACCTAAAATTGGAGCACGAGTTGACGACCTAATTCACTCACAGTTATGGTGGACAGGGCCTCACTGGTTAGTCGGAGACAAAACTTCTTGGCCAGCTGAATACATCGCAAGAAACGCTGATACAAACGAAGAGAAGAGAAATGTCGAAGTTTCATTGCAAGCAGTAGCTAAGGTACGCAAGCCATTTCTTTCAGACCTAATACAGAAATGTTCTTCCTTTCTAAAACTTCAGAGAGTAACTGCTTACATTTTGAGATTCGTTAATAACCTCAAAAACCCAAACCACCGGACCTCGGGATCCCTAACGCCAGACGAACTAAGTAAGGCAACCGACCTACTTATTCGAGAAGAACAGAAGGCTTTTTTCAGTCAAGATTATATCCAACTCGCATCAACAGGTCAGGTAAAGGCAAGCAGTCACCTGATCACCTTGCAGCCATTTCTCGACCCACAGGGTTTGATTCGAGTTGGGGGTCGATTACGCCATGCACAAATCGATGACAATCAAAACTGGCCGATTTTGCTTGCAGAAGGTTCGCATCTAACTATGCTAATAGTGAAACATGAACACCATCGCCACTTACACGCTGGACCACAGCTACTACTATCGGCAGTAAGGCAGAATTATTGGCCTCTCAATGGTAGAAACCTGTGCAGAAAGGTTGTACATAAATGTATCATATGTTTCAAGGTAAAACCAAAGTGGTCGCAACCCCGCATGGGCGACCTACCTAAACAAAGAATAACACCATCTCGACCATTCACCAATACTGGCGTCGACTACTGCGGGCCTGTATTTATAAAAACGTCTAAACTTAGAAGAAGTAATTTACAAAAAGGTTACATCGCCATATTTGTGTGTTTTGCCACAAGAGCTATACACCTAGAACTTGTGTCGGATCTCACCACTGAAGCATTCCTGTCAGCGTTCCGAAGATTTACATCTAGACGAGGACTTTGTAAAAACATGTATTCAGACAACGGTACCAACTTTGTCGGTGCTAATAGCTGAAGGAGTTGTACACACTACTTCGCAGCGAACAACATAAACAAGCCATTGCAGATGCTACCTCTTCTCAGCAAATTCATTGGCATTTCATTCCACCTAACTCCCCTCATTTTGGCGGTCTATGGGAGGCTGGAGTAAAGAGCGTAAAATACCACCTACGCAGAGCTATAGGGACTGCTAACCTCACTTTTGAGGAGCTCTATACAACACTAACTATGGTAGAGGCATGTCTTAATTCCCGACCTCTCACTTTCCTTTCAGCAGACCCCAATGATCCAAAACCCTTGACACCTGGCCACTTCCTCACGGGCGAGGCGCTAACTGCACTTCCAGAAGTCGACCTGACCTCAGCTCCAACCAATCGTCTCTCTCGGTGGCAGCGGGTTCAACAGGCGGCACAGCACTTCTGGAGCCGCTGGTCAAAGGAGTACCTTTCCCAGATGCAGCAACGCCAGAAGTGGTCACCTGATGTCAGCAATATACGGCCAGGGCAGGTGGTCCTCATAAAAGAAGACAATCTGCCACCCCTGAAGTGGGCCACTGGGGTAGTGGAGGACATTCATCTCGGGGCTGATGGCCATGCGAGGGTGGCCACAATAAAAACGTCAGGCGGACACTACAAAAGGGCAGTCAACCGACTGTGCCCCTTGCCCATTGACAACTAAGTGTCAATTGTACATAATTCAATCATTCATGTTCATTCATTGTCATGTTTTAATTTTATTTAGTTAAATGTTATTTCCAAAATGATAAATTTCATAGAGTTTATTATTTTCATAATTTATTGACTGTTATTCATGTATAGTTTTGATGTTTTGAAACTTACATCAGTTCTTTTATGCTACAAAGGCTCTTGGTACACAAGTTATGAGTAATATAATGAAAGGTAAAGTTAACTTCAAATTCATTATGCATATATTTTGTTGTAAATACCAATTTGATCGCTAAACATTTTTAAACACTTGTAAAAGATGTGTGTATATATTACTTGTTTTACATTCATATTTTAAACATTTTTCACAGAAGATTTTTTATAACTTCTTGTAAATATAATTTAGACAAATTATTGATTCCGTGCTGCTTTGTTTCGCTCATACATTTCAATCGAATTATTACATATATGCATTGTTAATTTTGAAAGCCATGCTTTCAAGGGGGCCGGGAATGTTTGCGCGCCAAAAGGCTTGTCCTTGTCTATCACTACCCTTTGTGCCCAAAGGGTAGTGGGGGTTAAAAAAGAGCAGTCTGTTGGCGGGCATTCGGCAGTCTCGTCTAAAACACGGTCCGAGTCACCACGCAGTCGTGGAGTCCGTTCGACCCTTATACATTTCTTAAACATTCAGTAGACAGTAAACAATTTATATATTTCTTATACAGTTTATCTCATTTCAATAAACACAGTGCATTAATTCAATCAGTGACTTTCATTTCAAGCATTTTCCTTAATTGATATAAACATTAAACACATTTCAAACAATTCAATTTCTAAACAATTCTGTACGCCCCAGGACCAAACCGGGCGCGTGCAGCTGGTGTGACGTAGTTGGGCTCATGCAACTAGTGCTCATAACAACTACAATTACAATACAAATCAGTTAATACAACCCGATCAAAATATTAAGTGTATGGCCTTAGTTCTGCAGTCATACCGCTAGGTCCGATAGTTTATGAGCCTAATTACGTCATACCAGCTGACTGTGCACACACCTTTCTTTTAAGAATGATGATCTTGATGATTATCAAGATCAAGATAATCATCAAGATATTGATCCTGTTAAAGATGAAATTTTATTTTGACGACATGAACAACAAAGTTCAAGACATTTTTTAACCTAGGGGGTGCTTCTAAACACGTTTCACAAATACTAGCTACTAATCACCTAGCTTGTTACTAGCTACAATTCATCTTCATTGTATCCTTACAGTTTTGAAACGAAATCTTAGTATTACAAAATACAAAGTGCATTTTATTAATTCACCAACATCGTTTAGAAACAGCCCCCTGAAGACTTGAAATAGCGCTGATGATGCCCCTAAATAAATAGGGGCGAAACAATTGTTCACTCAGAACATTGCTGGATTGCTATAAAACGGTGAGTTTTTACTTTAGCCTTGGTATTCACAAACTCGACATTGCACAGATGAATTTGAATATACCAATTACTCAGATCACAAATATCTTAGTATTTAACAATTCTAACTTACCTGAATAGCAAAGTTGTTCCGAAATAATGTAGTGGCTGTCAGCAACCAAGCTTTGGACATGTGTTTATCTTTGTCTAAATACTTTTTTGCCATGGAAATAAGGTATTTTTCTGGTGTATCTTCCATCATGCTTTAAGTTCTGAAAAATATATAATTTTAATCCATGATCAAAAATGGATGAATCAATTTTTAAAATTACTATAAAAGATACTCATTTGAAGAATTTGCACTCTTTAGACATTAACCCTTTGACGTAACAATTTTTTTTATTCCTCAAGTTTTAATTTTAATATGTTCATTTTGTCTGTAATTGGTCTAGTCTAATATTTTGGTCATGTCCTTTTTGATTGTTCATATGTATTGACAATATGCTGAACGAATTAATTACTTTAAAAAAATTGTCCTCCTCCTCTAAGAGTAAATACCCCCATTGCAGCAGACCTGCATACTCAGCGAATTTCAAGTACAAAACAACATATTTCAATCCAACATAGCGAGATTTGACATGTTTTTGTAAGCTCCATAAGAATAACATGGGGAATGAGTATGCAGCTTTTCTGCTACGGATATATTAAAACTGGGTGGTTTTAACTCAATATTTAGTAGATATGAACTAGAAGAAGCCATTTACCAAGATTTATCAATATATGTTGAGAAATAAGCGAGATATAGAATTTTACTTGTATGGGTATAACATAAGGTTAACATTGGGACAACGTACTGTGTTTACCACTTTCAACATCTCGGTAACTAATGGACATAGAGCAGTAATTCAAAATACAAAATTGTTTGTTTTTTTAGCTGAATTCAATGGTGCCAACTAATATTGGATTATTTTAATTTTTCTATGTAAAAAACTGAAAACACCCATTTTTGGGGGTTTACCCCCCTTAACCCCCCTTTCGGGCTGGTTTACAAACTCGTCCGAATAAATACTAGGCTACTTTACACATCCATGCCAAATTTCATTAAGATCGGACCATTTTTACATGAGTTATTGTGCTTAAAGACACATATTATATAGATATACAGGGTGTTTACGAAAAACTTTTACAGACTTCAGGATATGGTTACTTACATCAAAACTAAGAAAAAAGTTCCTATAAACATGGGTCCTAAAATGCTCGGTTATCCGTCTGTCGGTCTGTATGTGTTTTTAACATGATTTTGCATAACTTTGGAACCACTGGAGATATCAACTTCAAACTTGGTACGTATATGCTAACTAATAGGACCTATTTTTGTGCGGAGTATCAAGTTTCTACTTTGTACCATTTCAAAATGGCAGCCAATTAATATTTTAAACCTTAATATCTTAAAAACCGTAAATTTTACGAAAATTTTACAAGACACAAAAAAGTTGTGTAATTTTACTTTCTACAAAACCATATAAAGATCATAAAATTTTAATCACAAATAACGGAGTTATTGCAATTTTTCTAACAGAATACATGCTTTTTTATGACAGTTATAGCAAATATTAGCATTGTTTTGTTAGAAAAATTGCAATAACTCAGTTATTTGTGGTTCGATCTTTATGATCTTTACATGGTTTTGAATGAAATAAAATTACACAACTTTTTTGTGCCTTGTAAAATTTTCGTAAAATTTGCAGTTTTTAAGATATTAAGGTTTAAAATACAAAAATGGCTGCTATTTTGAAATGGTACAAAGTAGAAACTTGATACTCCGCACAAAAATAGGTCCTATTAGTTAGCATATACGTACCAAGTTTGAAGTTGATATCTCTAGTGGTTCCAAAGTTATGCAAAATCATGTTAAAAACACATACAGACCGACAGACGGTTAACCGAGCATTTTAGGACCCATGTTTATAGGAACTTTTTTCTTAGTTTTGATGTAAGTAACCATATCCCGAAGTCTGTAAAAGTTTTTTGTTAACACCCTGTATATATCTTCTATATAAATAAAAATCAATTCAATGAGTGGTAAACACAGTACGTTGTTCCAATGTTAATCTTACCTAAATAAATAAAAACAATCCTATTTCTTTGTACATCTACAATTTTGTTATTTGTGCACCAAACTGGATAATTCTTTTTTTGTTTTCTTCATATTTTTAGGTCAAGGTATGTGCAAAATAAAATTTTTAAGTCGTCCTTAGGGCTCTGTCCTACAGGCCTATAAGGTTACTTGACCATGAATGCATTCTGGTGGAGTAACTTGAGAACTATTTCAAATCATAACCATATGTTGACATGTAAACAAATGTGAATCTGAAATATACGTTTGTTTATTTACACTTGGATTATTTACTTTCGTAGTTCATGGATTTTGTGAAACTAAAAAGTCTAATCTTAAGTTAATTTATGTATCGGAAGAATTCCGATTACATGACACGTGAATCTACCTTTTTATCTAACTAACCTTTTAGGATGTACAGAAATGAAGATAAATCCTCATAGTTTTGTTTGGTTTTAGAAAAAAGTCATATTGCAAGCCTTATATGAGTGTGTGAAAAACTGCAGTTTTTTATTTGACCAGAGAGGTTGAGAAGTGTTTGAGTTCATAGTTCACCAAAATCATGACTATATTTCAAGTTTAACATAACATTGATTCAGTATTATTCTGATTCTTGAAAATGCCACGTACACGTACTGATTCTCGACGCAACAACCTGGGCTGTATAGAACGCAGTGCTATGAGTGTAGTTCACTTTCGAGCAGGTCAAAATGACAAGCAAAACGAGCCTCAAAATGAAGACGAATGTGCTTTATTTAATCTAAACCGTCAACGAGGAGATCTTGCATTCAATCCCCACTGAGCTGCGTTCAATTATAACGTGACGATTGATTACAGTTTATTGCCAATAGTTGCTATTGGCTCAATGAACATTGTGTGTCAACAGTTGCAATGATTATAGGTTTAAAAATGAAGCCCCTGTAATGTGCTGCACCAGTGGCCAACTACAATTAACATGATTGGCATATCAGGTTAAACCAGGCAAAACTCCGAACCATGGAATACGTACATCTTGGAGATTCTACCAATACTGATTGAAATGCATTTAAAGACGGCAGAGTGACTTTTCTCCCAGCAACATACATCGAAAGTCCGCGACATATGAGCATGAGTGCGCTAATGATGCTAAGTTGGATGTACGTCATTATGGTACACCAGATTTGTTTATTACATTCACGTGCAATTCAAATTGGTCAGAAATTCTACAAGAATTATTTCCTGGCCAATCTCCCATTGATCCCCATATTACCACAAGAGGTTTTAAAAGAAAATGAAGTTACTCATGGATTTTATTGCTAAGCATTGCATGTTCGGTGAGAACCGGACACAGGGGAAGACCTAAAAAAAAACACACACACACACATCGTTATGTGGGATGTATTCATTAGAACGGCAAAAACGCGGGTTGCAACACGCACACATCCTTATTTGGTTAGTTGAGAGGATAAAACCGAATGAAATTGATTATGTGATATCAGCGTATATAATGAAGAATATCCATTCAGCTAAAAGTCGGTTCAGTAATTATTGTGTTGCGAAGCATTAACTCACTACGGTTTTGAAATGGCACTCAGCTGATGGTGAAAAAATTAATTAACAACATAATTGAGGCAATGATTTCGCAAAAAAAAAACTACAAAGGTGAAGACGTTTTTATTCCACGTATCCAAATAATTCAAAACGATACCCCCCATGAAAATTTTAAATCAGGTCTGATCAGATCTGTACAGGAATATATCAGATCTGATCATAAACCAGTCAGGTCTGACCAGGTCTGATTTGACATAATCAGGCCTGATCAGGTTTGACTAAGTATGATCCTGAATCCAATCAGGTCTGATCAAGTTTGATCCTGAATCTAATCAGGTCTGCTACGACAATTCCTGAATCTGATCAGATCTGATCAAGACCGATCAGATACAATCAGATCTCATCAGGTCCGATCAAGTTTGATCCTGAATCCAATCAGATCTGATGTGTTAATTCCTGAACACGATCAGATCTGACCATGTCTGATCTGATATAATCAGACCTAATCAGGTCTGATCCTAAACCCAATCAGGTCTGATGCATTTCATCCTGAACCCAATTAGATCTGATGCATTTCTTCCTGAACCCAATCAGGTCTGATCCCAACTAATGAAGTCTGATTAGGGCTGATTTCAACATGATCAGGACGGATCAGGCTTGGTCATGAATATGATATCATATGATCTGACATAATTCCAACACATTAAGGTATGCGAACTAATAAATATTTGAAGTCATGTCTTAATATTCCTATATATATGTCGATAAAATATTAAATTGAAAATGGTTTGGTTTAGAAGAAAACAGCTTCAAATATATATGTTTTCATACACGAGGTAATTTTCTAAGAATATTTTTATTCAATAATTAATTTATAACCCAGTCAGCACACAATGTAAAAGTAACGTTATTTTCACGTGAAAAAAGTAAAAAAACGTAAAAGTAAAAAGCGAAACATATTTTTCATGTGAAAATGATGAAAAAATGTGAAGTGAAAAATGTAGTGAAATTAAAAACGTTATTTTCACGTGAAAAATATGAATCAAAAGTATATATAAAATCAAATTAAATAACAAATATAACGTTTTATTATTCATATTTTTTTATTTTGTTGTTTATTCATTTCGATCTTTATACGTTTTGATTAACAAGTCTTGTGCGCTTATAAAAAACTATCATCCTCGGTGTAAAAAAATACACAAATTCTACAGTAATTGTTTATTTAGTCCAAACTTAAATTCAAAAATTTAAAAATAATTTTTAAAAAATTAACGGATTTATAAATTATGTTATGAATTATTTATATAAAATTATTACACTATTTGTTAAATTGTTATTTGTTACGGTATACTTAATATGTTTTATAATAGTTTACTATTTTAAAAAATGCCTGACACAATATAAGCAATTTATTTCAAATTAATACAATCACCCTGCCAAAATAATATGGGCCATAAATAACAACACTAGCATGATGCGTGAATTGTGTCAAGACAAAACCTCTCTTCAGACGACGCGCGACGCCGCGACGTTTAACCAGTGCGGTGCGGTGGACTGGACTGAACTGGAGCCTGAGTGTGGACGTGTGGTGTGGACGTGTGGAGTGTGGAGTGTGGAGTGAGACGCCGTTGGCCTCAGTTTCAGTTAAAGTCATAACGGCTTTTAAGGTTTTAAATTGGAAGTTTAGACTTAATTGCGGTCTTCAAGTAACTACGACACAATGAGTTAACCCTACTACGGGCTTTCATCGTTCTTGGTAAGTTTATACTTTGGATATTTATTTAGTCATGTATTGTGAAATCAAGATAACCTAACCTCAACTTTCAGCATTCCATTATAGTTGTTCTGATTAGTTGATACAAGTTTGGTAATTATGCATATCATAACAACTCTCCTAGCCTTTTCCAAAACACTCCCATGTGATAATTCAGTACGAGTTTCATATCTGATCTTCCAGGTTTATGTTTATTGTCATTGTTTACCTTAAATGCTTATAGGTTTGATAACTGAAATTCTCAATAGGATTTAACATGGGCAAAGAACAGTTTTGTTTTCGGTACTCTGTTCAGATTTTGGTTATTCGATATTAACTATCAACCTATCGTGTTTAACTCAACTGATGTACTGTTCTAACAAACAACCGTCAGTAGGCTAGTGAAGAAACTTCGATAACAAACAAATACCGAAACCATTGTCAATTATATCTAGGCCTACCTATATCATTTGATTCTCTCACAAACAACAAACCATACCAATCGTAAATAAAGTAAAACTAAAATTATACTAAACATAGGCCTAATATAAAAACTAAATTAAAACGTTACTATAATTAACTAACCAAACACAACTTACTACCTTATTTCTCATCATCTGCCATCTTGTACTAAAATATTATCGATAAATATATTTTCGTAAAGTAACAAATCAATCGATATCAAATACAATGGAATCGGATGTTGAGTTCTGTCCAACAGACGGTACATCGAACTTTGACTATTGGTAGATCGTTCGATATTGTTTCTTAGAAAATCAGATGTTGAATCGTCTGCTATAGGAACAAACGGCAGAAGATCAGATAGGCTATGAAACTCGTACCCCCTAACTACGTGTATGCCTCAGCCTTATTACTAAATTTTGAACTTCTTGTTGGATACAGTTTGGGCGTTTTATCTTGAGCTATGGGAACCGTTTAGGCCTACACCTGAAGCGGTTGGAGTGGAGTGAATATCTTCAGAACACTACAGCTGATACCTAAAGTTAAATTGACATGTTAACATTTTTTAATAGCTGTTTATATACCTATTTACTGTAATTTGTACTTAATCACATTTAATATTTGTTGAGATTAATTTTTCATTATTTATTGCCCCAGATCATTTAAGAATAAATAAATAATGTTTGACAGCTTCGGCAACGGAATAGGCCAAAGCTTAAGACGAAACGCACCAACTGTATAACCTCTGATTATATTTCGTTCTGCTAATGCAAATTACCTATTTTACTTCTACTGTTTATTTTTGCCCGTCACTAGCACTTATCAAAGGCCTAACTTAAATATACTCTGATTGGGTAGGCCCATCAGGTGAGACCTTATCAGACTCCACCTTAATGCTTTTGATTACATTGTTCTGTTTATTTAGAATAGATAATTGATGTTTTGAAGTGTCTTGATTTGTTCTCGATGAAATCGAATAATCTTAATTTCGGTTACAGACGTACAAAAGTTTCAGATTGATAGCCAATTTCCAATAAAATTTAGACCGCTGACAAAACTGCACCCGCCTATTTGGAAACGTTGGTAATGAGTACCTTAGCCAACTTAACTTTTTAAATATTGAAGTAGCCTTCAAGCAATTTACATTTGTTTATCTGCAATTTAATAATGTTTGTTTATTTTGTAAATTTTTTGTTTTTTGTGTTTCTTTTAGGAAGGAGCTTGCTGTTACATTTTTAACACCAAGAAAATATTACAAGTTTCTAGGCTTTTTGGAGAAATTGTGAGAATCGATTCAGTCTATGGATTGGCTTCAAAACACAACTTAAGGAGAAAAAATTCAGGTAGGTTTTTAGTAGGCTATTGCTTTCTGTGGGTGTCTTATGATTCCTTTTTGCCTTATATTTCTTATGATGTTATATGATCAGCGCACGGAAAACTCCATAACATTCTTCAGATTCCTTATTGGCTCGTAATTTTTTAATCGATGTTACACTAAAGATTATTTTCATTTGGATGTTTCATCAATCTGCGGAAATTCTCATGTGGTGTGAAAGGAATTTTAAAAAACTATGGTAGGCTATAATGATACAAAGTTTTGTTTTCTCTTGGACGATATGATGTTCCAAGGTTGACAAATAATGTTAGGTAGCAAATATTCTTGGTATTTAGGCATTTTTGCTAATTTTTAACTAATTTGCATTTAATGTAGGTAACAAGCAAGCGTGTATTGTAACTACAAGCTTTCTTCCTGGAGTGAAAAACTATAAATGTGAATTGTATATAAATAGGCCACGATAATTTGCAAACCCAGTGTTAACTAACACAGGTAACCTGCCAAGAAGTCTACTTACTAAAACAGCAATTCAAAATAAATTTAGGTGAAACTAAGTTCCTTGTAGCATTACCGTATCGTATATTTGACTGCAAAAATCAGTTTAAACTGATTTAACGTATTTATGACCTCAGAAAGCATTTTTCATCACTCTGTATACGAAAATTGCCCGTTACCGTACAGCTGAGATCTACGAAAACCCTCGATTTCCTTACATCAAAAGAAATAATGATCAGCAGATTTTTCGTTACCCAAACTTTGCATTTCCGTACCCAAACAAAATTTTGCCGTACCCAAACAAACGAAGTTCCAGTTTTGACAGTTCAACCATCTGACTCTAAACTAAAATAGACAGTTCAGCCCTATTGTGTTTGCTTATAGAGAAATGACTAAATTATGAAATGTTGGATGATTTTTTATTACAAGTTTGGTTACTTATTTGCGTCATAATGAAATGTATTGTTCAAAACTCATCACAAAAGTCCCATTTCGGGGCTCGATAGGGTTTTACATGCGAGGCTTGACGCCTCGCATGTAAAACACTATCTTGCCCCAAAACGGGCTACTTTCGAGACTAGTAGTGAAATGTACTATTATTTCTTTACTAAAGTAAATAAAACTCAATATCTCACTTGTTTTCCAACTTATCATAATAAAATTTGGTGTGTGGGTTCATTGAAAATCAACAATTTTTTGCTTTCCCAAGGCAGCAAAATTGCTTATTTTTTGCTACAATAAGCTAACACTCCGTTTCTATGAGTATGCAGGATTGCTGACATAGGAATGGAAAATGTTTATGTTTTTAGCCAACATCAAAGAAAAGTCAAATAGGAGATGCTATATACCAAATTTTATTGTGATAAGTTGAAAAATAAGTGAGATATTGAGTTTTATTTATTTTCCATAAGGTTAACATTGAACAACGTAACGTATTAACAACAATCAATATCTCAGCAACCAGTAGACATAGAACAAACATTCAAAGTACAAAAATATTTGTTTTTTCAAGCTGAATTTAATGGTGCAAACCAAAATTAGATTTTTAAAATTCTTCCATTTAAAAAATTTAAAAAACTTGTTTTTATTTGGACATTTTTAAAAAGTTTTTTAATTTACAAAGCATGCTAAAAGTCATGAGTTTTGTTGCTGCATCTGTTTAATGTAGATAAGTTTAAAAAAAAGTTTACTTGATTGTCAATGTGCCTTTAGGAGATATTAATTTTTTTTGTAAAACACTGTAATCGGACTAAAAATATAAAAAAATTTAATATTTTTTTCAATGACCTATATGTAGAAAGATAATTATGATTTATTTTTTTCTGGATTTAGCACACTTTACTTAATATTACTGCAAATTTTCATAACAATTGGATTAAAAATGGCAAAGATACAAATTTTTTTTCTTAAGCTATGCAAGTTTATCTTGGAGCTCGGGAACAACAGAAACGACAGATTTTTACTAATTTCAAATGTCTGCAAGAAAAAAACCGTTTGAGATATGAAGCTAAAATTTGGTATTCTTCCATAGGCATGTGAAAAGAACAAAATCATCAAGTTTCATCAAATTCTGAGATGGTGGGTTACAAATCCTTTATTTTCTGGATGATTTGACTTGGAATGACCCGGGGACCAAAGGAACAATAATTTAATAGGCTATACTCAATTGTTTTGTAATTGTATTGAAGCGTGTGAATTATAATTTTCTGTGTAAAACTGGTTTTTGAATGAGAAATTTTTTACAAAATGGCTGATAAGCTAATTTCATGGCTAAATGGCTGATTTGGTACCAATCCTAATAACATTTTGAGATGGTGAAGTAAAATGACTGTGTTGATTTGTCATGTAATATCCCTTTAAAATTATCTTCAACATCCTTTTTTCAGATGCAGCAAAAATGTTATCCACTAAACATAACCTTCAAGTCATTAATCAACAAGAAATTACAAAAAACTTGGGAAGAAAGCTCTACGAGATACACAAACAAAAATAAACAGCTTATTTGAGTTTTTTATTGTTAAAAACAGTAAGGATTTTGGTTAAAAAGCGCAGGTCTTATGTAAAAATTCTTACAATTGTTTTTAACTTAGGCGGTCAACCGCGAGACAGTGCGGGCAACAGCGAGAGCGAACGACATACACTGTACCCGTTCCCTCTCTTTCGTTCTCTGCTATTAAGTTTAAAAGTTACATGTCAGCTGACACTGTTTTATGCAAATCATCACCTGGTTTATACGGTGACAAGTTCTGATTTCAGTAGCCAGTACAAACAAAGGATCCTGTTCTTCACTACAAAGAATCCTTTGTTTTTACTGGCTACTCACAACTTTACTAGTCATGTGTGCAAACCAGGCCTTTTTTTACATAATTGAATGGTACTATTTTATTATTGAAAACAAATCAAAAAGTGATCTTCAGAATTACTACTGTTCTTCCAAGCTACAACCATACACACACATCATCAGCACTCCTGTAACACATTTTATAATAACTAATTTAATATCAAATTTTAATGTTAACACAGTGCTAGCAAGTTTTCAAGGAAGAGAGAGGGCATTAATACAGTGTATGTTCCTCTCTCTCGCTCTTCCTCGCGATCAAAATAGTTTGCCAGTACCAAGTGCCCTTGCAATCGACCGCACACAATTAAAGAGATTTTTAATACAATAATGTATTATAGAAACATTTTAATTTATTATATAATGTTTTAATTTTTATTACAATTTTTTTGATATATTTTGTTATAAATACCAAATAACGATGTACATCGCTTGGTTGATGGTTTTTTAGAAGTGGTGCATTTTCAGGTCCTTTGGTGTTGTTCATATCATATTTTGATATAATTTAAAAAATAGTTTTGCCCATTTTAAAGTTTTTTTGTTGCTTTTCATCATTTTTGTGTGTATTCATTGTTATAAGGATGTTCCAGAAACGTTACCTTAACTGAGCTACTGTTAATAACTTTACTTACAACTGAGTTGAGGTTATACTTTTACAACTTAGTTTTTTTAACATTATGTTTAAAAGTAAGACAGTAATTTACAATAAACATTATAATTTACTTTATGATGGTATAGTTTAAATTATAATGCACTATTAACAGAATGTATTTGATATATATTGTCGTTTATTGTAAAATGTAATTCAACATTGCTGTTCTTTTGCTAATATAATTACAAAATATTTTTCTCAGTTTTGAAAAGTGTTAATATTTTATTACCTATCCAAATAGCATCAGCAGTTTTGTAAAAAACTGTAAACTATTTAATACATTAAAAAATTATACATTTTCTGAACAGTCCTGATTAGGAATGCTGTCAGATCTGATCAGAATTACAATCAGGAATTGGTGCATTTTCTGATCAAATCTGATCAGAAATACACATCAGGACTGATCAGGAAATGGTGGATTTTGTAATCAGTTCTGATCAGAAATATACATCAGAAATGATCAGGAATTGGTGCATTTTCTGATCAGATCTGATCAGAAATATACATCAGAACTGATCAGGAATTGGTGCATTTTCTGATCAGATCTGATCAGAAATGTACATCAGAACTGATCAGGAATTGGTGCATTTTCTGATCAGATCTGATCAGAAATACAAATCAAAACTGATCAGGAAATGGTGCATTTTCTGACCAGACCTGATCAGGAATCACAACATTCCTGATCAGGTCTGGTCAGAAAATGCACCAATTCCTGACCAGGAATGATCAGTTCTGATGGTATTTCTGATCAGGTCTGATGTTTTTTTTCATCAGATCTGAAGGAAAATTTTCATGGGGGACGCCTTTTGATTTTAAGCGGCAACAATTTCCAACAGCTTGCATTTGCAATGTCCGATTTTCACATGGCCAGTTGTATGTCGACAGTCCCGTGTCGGAACACTGAAAGAAATAATTTTTGCGCCAGAAAAAAACTAACAATGTTGCATATTAAAAAAGCTTTAGAATAAAAGCTATATTGTTGGTGTGACTATTTTGATATTTATTCAAACTAAAACAAATTATTCATAAAGAAGACAGGACAACTTCTGTTGGGTCATCTAGTATATATATTATAATGATACATAATTTATTAACAGAGTACCCTTTTATTAGTTTAAAAAACATTTATTTGACGACTAGTTTCGAATCATTAGATCATAGTCATGTCATAATAACCTCACTTTAAAATTAAATCTTATAATAACCTAAATAAATATTTAAAAATCATGTGTTTCGATAAATAGATGCAGGTCTTGGGGAATATTCATATATCTTTCTTAATGTATATTTCTATATGTTTATTTTTGTCTTTTCAAAAAAAGACAAAAATAAATAAATGTACAAAAATAAATGTATATTTCTATATATTTATTTTTTTCTTTTCAAAAAAAGACAAAAATAAATATATAGAAATATACATTAAGAAAGATATATGAATATTCCCCAAGACCTGCATCTAATTATCAAAACACTTGATTTTTAAATATTTATTTAGGTTATTACAAGATTGAATTTTAAAGTGAGGTTATTATGACATGACTATGATCTAATGATTCGAAACTAGTCGTCAAATAAATGTTTTTTAAACTAATAAAAGGATACTCTGTTAATAAATTATGTTTCATTATAACATATTAGTAGCCCTGATCATAATAATCAATTTTTCTATATATATATTGATTTATGAAAATGATTTGCTTATGGGGGCCCCAAAACGAAAAGATATCATGGTCTTGGGCTTAGGTCTTAACATGAGTACTACGGTAACAGCTTCTTCCCTATAGGGGAAATTCGCTAAAAGAAGCAAAACGTGTCCACTGCAATTAAACGTACAAATGACGTCAGCTTCCTCCCAAGCCATTCACCGTTTATTTTTTAGGTGCTGGCCCTTAACTGGTAATTAAGTTAAAAAGGGCATTTATTAAGGCTTCGACCCCTGAGCCTTTGATTTATTTCTAGAGACGCTTTCGGCGCTCCAGTGCTGAACAACTTGCGTTATAACGGTTTTAAAATGTGATTGAAATTTAACAGCTGATTTACCTTCAGATGGGTTTTTAACCAAGTCAGATTTTAAACAAAAATTTATAGTCTGTAACTGTGAACAAGGTTTCATATATTTTTTGAAAACTAAATCTTAAATAGGCAACTTTTTTTGGTAATTGAGCCTAATTAAGGTAGGAAAATAATTCTTTATTGTACAGAAAGAAGTAGAAGGCAACGAGGAAACCGAGTCTAAGAGATTAGGGAAAAACATTCGAAACCTTCGACAAGAACAGAGAACTGCCGAGATACAAAGACTGAAAGAACATCAGAGGGATGCTGAACCACCTTATCATCTTAAGTTACTTGCAGCAACTTTAAGATGATGTTCGGGCATGAATACGTAAAAAAAAAATTCCGGTATGTTTATATTGTGCCTGAAGACAAATTAAAAATACGTAGTGAAAATACAGGTAATTGTTCACTTTACAGTACTCCATCCGAAATTGAAAATTTTTTTCAAAATGTGGGGAAAGAACGCTCTGATTCCAGGGGCCCATTTCACGAAATATCAAGTTACATATATTCACAAGTGAGTTTGTATAAATTTTTTATTTTATTTTTCACAAATGTTTTCTTTTTTAACCAGCAAATTTTCACCGATTCACCATTGAATTCTTACATATTTAATTACCCAAAAATATTTTTTTTATTTTTTATTAACAGTAGCTTTATTTACAATCTGTTTCAGTATGGTAGAAACAATAAGTAAATTTTATAAATTTGAACAACTTGAATCAGAATTTGTTCATAAACAAAACTGATACGGGTAAAACACTAATATGTCACTTAACATTGAAAAAAATTGTACTAAAATTTAGATACGATTTGGTAGGTCCAGAATGTTACATCGCTTGAGTCGATAAATATGCTCACTGTTGTCCAGCAGATTCAGTGCCAAATAATTTGGGTGAGTGTCCAATTTTGTCAGATATTTTTCACTGTAATTTTGAATTTCTTCTCTAACGAATAGAATTTTTGTGTCATTGTGAATAGTTGTGTTGTTAACGTACCATGGAGCTTAAAGAATTGAACGAAGAACTTTTGATTGGAATCTTTGTAAAATTTTTATATTGGAGTCAAAATTGTGGTTCAAGTGGTTCCCCACAGTTGAATTCCATATGTCCAAATCGGTCAGTAATTTATTTTTTACTGATAATTTTGAGTATTTGTTTAAGAGCCAGGACAAATTTCTATATTTCAAATTTAGGGAAAGTCTTTTATGCCAGACGTGTGAGCGCCACGTCAATCTTCGGTCAAGATACAGACCCAAGTACTTGACTTCATTAGCCTGTGGAAGTGGGACGTTATTCAGCAAACCAGGCGGACAGTCGTTGGTTCTCATTGTAAATGTCACATGAGCAGATTTTCCCTCATTGACCTTGATTCTCCAAGTTCCAAGCCACTCAGACAAATCGTCCAGTTCCGATTGTAGGAGTTCAGAAGCAGTTGGCTTCTGAACTCCTATATTCCTCGGCGAAACGACCGAGAAATATACCCGTTAGCTGCTGTATAAACGACAGATTTTCTGGCCACGATAAGGCCAAAAGATGTGACGGCCTCGAAAAGAACGAGAGGCTTCATTTTTTCGGCCACAAATGCGACAGACAAGTCGTGAAGAACAATGGTTAAAAAGGAGGACATGTCCTCCTAAAAACGGACGGTTTGGCACTAAGGCCCTGGGGGCCCGCACCACTGAGTGAGCCTAGGGGCCCAAAAGTCCTAAATCCGGCCCTGTTCGGGACCGTCAAGTCTCTTGCTCTTTTGTCATAAATCTACTGACCACACTGCGGCCGAGAAATCTATACCTGATGGTCATTTATACCCTGTTTATATCGCACCTGGCAAATCTGTCGATCGAATCGCGGCTGTCAAATCGCGGTCCACGGTCATAATACCGCGGCTGGCAAATCTCTCGGTCATATTGTGGTCGGAAATTCGTCCGGTCTTTTCGTGGCCAGCAAATTTCTCGGTCACATTGCGGTCGGTAAACCTTTTGACATATCGCGGCCGCCAGCGCCGGCCGGTAAATCTGTCGGTCGCGTTGCGGCCGTCTGTACCTGTCTATAAGATTTGGTTTGGCCTGTGGTGGAACCAAAACTTTTGGGACATCGTAGACTCATATCCGGCTCTGCAAGCTCTATTAGCTTGCAGAACCGGTAAAATATAGCTTAAATGAGGTGTCAGGAATATTCTTCCTCTGATTGGCTAACATTCATTTTTGTCATAGCTGCAGGTTATGTTTCCGGTCCTCAAAAGACGTCACAATTTGTTTAAATTGTCGACTGAGATAACCTGAACACTATTATTATTCTCTTCTCTTCTCTTTTCCACTACAGACCTTGCCCCCCACCCTTGCGGCCTACAACGCGGCGCCGTCCGCAACAGCTGACCTACATTGGACTTGATGTCATAGCTTTTGAGCTGTCTGCTATACTCGTACTAAAGTACTTAAATTACGCTATTTATTTTTCACATTCAATGAGGATAACAATTATCAATTCTCTTTTTAGTCTTGTTCGAGGTTTATTGGGTACCAAACCACGATAATTTCTGGATTTAAAAAAAATTATATATTTTTGTGTGGCGCCGGCCCTCTTGTGGCGCGGGCCCCTAGGCGCGCGCCTATGGCGCCTATGCTTAAATCCGGCCCTGACAGTTATTCGGGATCTGCTTAAGGTGACAATCAAGGGCGAATGGTCAGAAGTCAAGTCAAGGGAAGACTCAATGCTGGTGTATGCTTGGGAGATTCCTTTAGAAACTACGATATCTAGTAAGTCCGGTACTTTTCGTGGATCAGTGGGCCAATAAGTCGGTTCACCTGTTGAAAGGAATTGATAGTTATTGTTATTGATGGTTTGTAGGAGATTGCGACCCCTGGGATTGCAGAGTCTTGATCCCCACATAGTATGTTTAGCGTTATAGTCACCTCCCGCCAAAAATCTCGGACCAAGGGTATTAAAGAAGTTGTAGTAATGTTGTTGTGAAATATTGTGTCGAGGGGGAGTATATACAGCTGAAATAGTTAGAGGGCCTGACCAATCCTCAATTACAACGCTAGAAGCTTGAATATGGTCAAAGTTATAACTAGGGATTTCAAAGTGTTTTATGCTATTTTTCACCAAAACTGCTGAACCTCCATGAGCAGTGTTATCTGGGTGATTACACTGATACAACGAGAGAAAAGGAATCTTAAAATAAGAAGCATCAGTTAAAATGGGTTTCAGATATTAGCATAACATCTATTTTATGGTTATTTAAAAATAATTTGAGTTCTTGAGAATGGTTACTCAAGCCATTAGCATTCCATAAACCAATTCTGAGAGAATTAATCATTTCAGCTTGGATATAACCATTTACAATAAGTTCATTAATGTACTTAACTGTTCCGCTTGTTGAAGCATAATTTTCCCAATTTTACAAAAGAATTCTTGAATAGACTTATTTACATCGCTATCATTGTTAGCCGTAGTTGTGGTATTTGAAGTTACCTGAGCGTAAGTTTGTGCTGGATCGGCTCGAGCGCTAGTTGAAGGACTGTGGACGATTGGGCGTACCCAAAAATATAAACATAAATTATTAATTTTTAAGAAAAATACAGTACAGCTGTATCTATTATATGAAATCATATGTTTTGAAATTGATGATTTCTTAATCATACGTTCATACCATTGACTTTATATATATAAATAGACTTGTTTTTGCCTTTTAGAATGTTGTGTTACTAGATTAAAAGAGGAAAGTACGTTGAAAGTAAATCATATTAAGGATTTCATATAAAAATCATTACATTATCGATTGAATATCATTTTGTTCTCCTTAAACTCCAAAATAATCCGGTTCTAACCACTTTTACTTCTAAGCATCCGAGCTTTACCGTGTTCCTCACAATGTATACCAACTTTTTCTCTAAAGATATGCTTTTAAAATGTGTATGAAACTACATTCAAAATAGTATAAAATGGTCGTCAATGCCGTTGCAACTGTTGATGTATTATCGGCGACCTTTGGATAGCATTATTAATTAAAAGCCCTGTCATGACAAATGACGACCGGACTCAGTTTCGATCATGGTCATAAAACGAACACGTGAGCCTCAGGTTATGATGTGAGCACTTTTTCCACTCGGCTATCCAGTTAATGTCTTCAGCATAAGCAAACTCTCGCGGGGATTAGGCAAGTCTTTTTTATATCTTCTAGGTGCATCTTGGGGAGGATATTGAAGCATTGGCCTTAATGAAACGGATGTATAGAACGAGGCATAATGTCCGCACCATGAAAACTCTTGTACTCGCTTTGTCCAGAAGGCCCTGTCTTCCGAGAGTGTACTTTTAACATAATGGTGCGCTTAGCATGCCTCATTGTATCTCTCTAATCTAGTCACATTTTTCAAAAACTTGTTTTTTTTATGAAGCGCCTTGCTACTGATACTGTGCTGCCAGCATCTAGTTCCAATCAAAGGCGTTAGCTAATGCAATTATAAATAACTATTACTGTGACAAAGCACAATTATGTCATTAATTTGTTAATAAAATGCATAATCCTGGCAGAAAAGAATGGCCAAAAACCCATTTTTTATGAAAATTAAGATTACTAATTATGAACAAAGTGGAAAACTTGTTTGAAAAATGTCATTTCAATGCCTTATCATTGCTATGGATGAGAAACTATAAATTACAACTGGATCAAAGGTAAAAAAATCAAAGTTACCTAACTCTTTGTTTAGGTGAAAAATTTTAGCTATTTTAACAAGAGTAGGTGAATAGGTGAAATTTCACTAGATACAACAAGACTTGTTTACCCTTACATTTTTGTCCACAAGCACATATGTTCAATGTTTTACAACAAACAGACCATTCATTTAATAGACGTATTAACATTTCCACTTATAATATATTTATACTTAGTATAATATGTCAAATATCCTTTGATTGTTCCTTAACGTATTAACAAAATAATTCCATCTTGGTATTAGTGTCATTAAAGTTGGATTTAATAATTTTAGTATCTCTAACCTCAAATCCTTATACTTGTCACTATGAAAGTAACAACTGTAACTATTTTTCACAAGTGTCCAAAAGTATAAACTTGTGAATATGTAACTTGTTCTTTCGTGGAATAGGCCCAAGAAATGATAGTTATTTTCCGCGAAAAGAGTCGGAAAATAGGAAAAACAGAAAAGAACATTTGTGGCTCGGAAGTAGGTCATGAGGAACTCAAATTTAAGATTGAGCTAAAGCAGAATATGCATGAATATATTGTCAAGGTCAGATGCTGATTAACGGAGTTACAGCCAGAAAAGTGCCGGAAAAGTCATATATTTGTACAAAATGGGCTAGTTTTAGATGAGTTATGCTAAACCATGGGATCTGAGGTTAGGTTTGGTTAGGTTAGGTTAGACCAGGTCAAGTCTAGTTAGGTAATGTTAGACTAGGTTAGGTTTGGTTTGGTTAGGTTAGATTAGGTTTGGTTAGGTTATAGTGTTTGGTTAAGTTATATTAAGTTTGTTTGAGTTAGGTAATGGTTTGGTATTGTTAGATTAAGATTATAATGTTACATTCTTACTTTACCAACCTTATCCTTACCTAACTTAACGTTTTAAACCAATCCTACTGTAACCTAAAATTATGCAACTTATCATAACCTAAAATAAGCTAACCTAGCCTAACCAAACCTAATACAACCATAACTAACGATCTTTATCTTTAGTTTATTCTAGCTATATCCATCTTCATATAACCTAAACAAAAGTCGGTTTATAATTTTATTTTGCTTTATCTCGGCTATTGTACGTCTGATCATGAATTCCGAAAACATGATGTTGTTCAGCATGCAGTTTCCTTGTAATTTGAGTATCCACTTGATAGGGTCAAACCAGTGACCACATAGTAGAAATAGACGGAGCATAGTATCTTACTTGTATTACAGCAAATGAAGCCTGGGCCGCCATATTGTCTAGGTATAGAAACATAAAACGGCGCCTAAAACCATGTAATCTGACAGTGCTCATGTTTCAAATAACTCGTAGTTTATACCATTTAGCATTGAGGCTTAAGGTTGAAATTTTGCATGTGAAGAGTCCTTTAGTTCGGAACAATAATAGTATCAATCGTATTTCCAAAATATTTTTTTATCTATTTAAAAAATTAAATTAAGTCACAAGTTTTTATTCAACTTTAAAACATGACATAGAAAAAAGTAGTCGGCTGCTAGGCCTACTTTTTTATTTTTTGGTCAGGTAAAATAAAAAAAGGTGGAAATTGTTGCTAAAGAGTACAATTATTTAAATCATATTCTTGGAAAAAATTAGCTGATGTAGTTTGGTCGATAACTTATTTACTGTGGGAGAGTTCATCCGTGTGGCGCCTGCATAAAAACAAAGAATCCTAAACTGTTGTTTACAAAAATATAGGCTTGTCAACTAAAAAAATACAAATGTGGTATAAAATTAAATGTCTGAATCTCACGATTACTATGGTAGCCTACCAATTATAAATGGTTTAGAAGCAGTTTACATACATACATTACATTAGATACATTAGCTGAAATGGCGACCTACCCAGGTAGGTATTTTAAGCCAAGTATGAATGACAGATGAGTGAAGGATGATTGTGGCGCGATCTTGTAGTCTTGTTACTGACTAAGGCCAACATATTCCTTAGACAGGACTGTTAATTAATAGCCCAACAGCCAATGGCAACTAAGTAAGGGACCTACATTTTAACGTGGGATCCGAACCACGATTTCGACTCGGTTAACAATTTTAGAACTGAACAATTATGAGGATGGTCCCATGAACAAGTACTCAATAGTGCGGACGTGAATCCCCACTTGGGAACACTGCGTCCACAAGCCATCACTCATAACTATCCACAATTCGTGACTTCCAAGTAGCTGGATTACATAGGAACGTTACAGGTGTATTCCGTGGCGGCAGCTTCTTTCAAAAAATGTCAGGACAAGCTTCTAGGTTATCAGTATTTACGATGTGTAAATTACCTGTGTAAGCCATTTATATTTGGTACTATAGTGATTCTGAGATTCAGACCTTTGTTTTGATACCATATTTATAATTTTTTACGTACTGTGTTTTTTCCATGCATAGGGACTAGAAGCAAATTTAGGCTTCAAGTCACGGTTTCTTGTGCTCCGTCTATTGTACTATGTGGTCGATGGGTCAAACAACATTTTTCTTCAGCTTTTCAAGCTGTATCTCCATTAATATCCATCGGACTTTGAAAATTCTTGCATATTCTTGTTCAGCTCACTTTCCTGATCAATTTGAGTACGTAACATGACCTATGTCCGTAAAAAAAGTTTTTTTCCAGTTTTTCCGATTTTCCGGCACTTTCCACATTTCCTGCAGAAAACGACTTATCTTATCGTTTCCGGAATTAGTGCAAAATTACCTATATTTAGGAAAAAAAATTTCAATTTCAGTTGGAGTACTGTTGGTAAAGTGTCAATTACCAAAATTAAGAAGTAGGCCTAGTTGATTAACAATATGTGTTTTGTTCAGCAAAGCTTTTACTTATTAAGGTCAGACCTTTAAATTTCACTTGTAAGGTTAATGTGATCAATAACAGCAAGTTTGAAGCCATACTATTTCTTCTAATCGTAAGTTAGGCGAGTTTCTCACAAACGGAAAAAATATTAGATGCACAATTTGCGCATGGGTCCCCTAAGTAGTCCCCAATTTTTATAATGTAGGCTTATACAGGATTGGTCTGGCCAGGCCGGATGGTCGGCAGTAGCCGAAGGCTCCTTGACATAAGGGGGCCCCGGCAGGAGGAAAAATTAAAAATAGGCTAAGCCTAAGAGAAAATAAATGTTGCCTAAAATGGTGAAATGGTTTTATAAGACCAACTATTTTTTCTGAAATGCTATAAAATAATACGAAAGGTGCAGTAGCCTACTAGCTGTAAGTTAAAATTATTATTTAATTATAAGGTTATGTATGCAATAGCTCAATAGCTTCATGGAAGGTGTCATACTTGTAAATATGACAAATCCTCGCATTAGTGTCAGTTAATTTCTTCTGATTAGAACTACCTAGGCCTACCTTTAGTTTTACCTTGGGTCCTTTTCTTTGGCGTGTTCTAGTTTATAAACTTTTTAATGAATAACTGTGGTACCTACGAACCTGGGCTAGGGATGGCAACGATATATCGATATTTTTGATATATCGATATTCTGGGCCCGATATATCGATATATCGCCATCGACAAATTCATCCCGATAGTATCGGAGACATCGATATTTCTGGTCCGATATATCGGATTCATAAAATGACAAAAAATTTGTCATTTTATTTGTAATTTTCTTTGAAATTTAAGTTCCAATCGCAAACCCATATAAAATTTTGAATGTATTTTTTAAGTATCCACTAATTTTAAAACGGTTTTATTTTTTATTTAAATGGTCTTTCTTTTCTTTTCGTCCACAAACGTTTCAGTTGGCTGCCCTGCTCCCCTGAAGCAGTTTTCTTGGCAAAAGGCAAAGTAAATTTTTCGATATATCGTTGACCCGATATATCGATATTTTCGGGGGTCGATATATCATAGACATCGATATATTGCTCCCGATATATCGGAAAACCGATATATCGACAAATCGATAAATTTTGCCATCCCTAACCTGGGCCCAGGCATGGTCAGTGTTGCCAGATCCAGATACGCTCGTGCTTAGATTTTCACTAATTCCCCACTGGTGCCACCGAAAATTCCCCACATTTCCCCACACAGGGAAAACACAAAAAATCCCCACAAATTCCCCACTTTAATCACTTTTACAAAAACAATTTCTCTAATTTGAGGCATAAATAAACCAAATCGCAATATAATGAAGAAATAAAACTCTAAAATCAATTCTAAAACACTGAGTTTCATTCCTTGACAAAGCGGTTCATTTGCAAGGGGCACCTACGAAACCAAACGAAACCTGCTCGCACACAAACGTTTTTTCACAACAATGGACGTTCAAATATAAAAAAATGACTAATTACTCATGAAATAAACGACTGCGCTTGCTTATTTTAGAAAAACATTCAAATACCACGATTCCCGGAGCGGTTTTTCCCATTTTCTTTGCTGATTATACAGTTCAACCAACAAAATTACCCAAAATTCAAAAAATCTCCATATAATTCCCAACAAAGCTGAAATCCCCACTAATTCCCCACCGACCAATTCTCCTAGCTGAAAATCGCCACTGTGGGGAAAAATCCCCACGTCTGGCAACACTGGGCATGGTGGAAGGAATATCAATCCCAGGCTTCAAGAATAATAGTACGTCAAAATAATGTAAACAAACAGTAGACAGTGTCACAGTGAGAGAGAGAGAGAGAGAGAGAGAGAGAGAGAGAGAGAGAGAGAGAGAGAGAGAGAGAGAGAGAGAGAGAGAGAGAGAGAGAGAGATCCACCAAGGAAGTTATAATTAGTACTGGAGATAGCACGATAGCACCTAGAGTCTATTCAAAAAAATAGGCGGTCGAATTAACAACCACCCCCCAAAGGTCGATATATTACCCCTACTTTCCTCTTTTCCTTTCCTATATGATCAACACATCAACGTAGCTGACATTTTCGTCTGCAAGTCTGTAAACAGCAGAATAGTGTAAATAAATAAATGATGCTTTGATTTGCTCGTGTCAAATGAAATTGTGATGTCATTACAATGTCCAAAACTGTTTGATGTTTTACGATAGTTAGGGAGCTAATTCGAATAAACCTGTTTACAAAAATTTTTAGGAACCTAATTCGAATAAAAGTGTCGAATCTTTTGGGAATATGTTTGTTCGCTTTCCCGTCCGCCTTAGCAGAACTTTGTAGACCAACAACTTTTGTCGAGTTTCTGCCACGCTATAAAGTAATACATTAAAGAAACTGCGACCTCTTCCATCAATATTTTTTAACCATAGAAAAATGCTATCGATTGTTTTTCTTTTGAGAATTCTTAAGAGTATCTACCTAATTATGTTTAATATGTTTAAAAAACACACATACACTCATTTTAACGTTTAAAATAGAGTGTTTTATTTTTACAAAATAACTACCGTAGGACTTGAAAGTTATGCATCGATAATGTTATGGTACCAAAAATTATACAATAATAAAAAATTAAAATTCTATTTTCATATAGCAATTTGGCTTGAATATTTCTGAACATGATAGCCTTCTAATTATATTACTGTTACATTGAGAAAATAAACATGGGTCACTGAGTGTCGAAAATATATTTACAAACAAATCTTAGTTAAATCATTAAGGAGTAGGCCTACTTCATAATACAATTACTGAATTTTAAATTTGGACAAACTAAGATTTTACGTGAGGTAAGGGTCGAAAAAAGTTTGTTAACCAAACAATTTAAATTAAAAGGAAAAACAGGACAATATAACATCTGAAAGAGGTTAATTATTTATGCAAACAAGGAAACTAATCACGAATTACACAACAAATAAAATCATAAATCTATTTATATGATAAATTTAAAACTATTTGCAAAAATAATATCTGATGCAGTATACAGTTCTGAAACTTGAAATCTTTTAACGTACTCGTCACTTGACATTTCACCCTCGCTTAGAGTATTAGAGTCACTGTCCTCTTGCAGGTTTACGACCAATCGTTCCATATTTTCATCCCGCAGTCCTTCTTTCTCAAAGTCCTCCTCTTGAAGTTTTTCCGCGTGTAGTACCGTACGCATTTCGCCCAATCCTCAGCAGTGACTCTATTTAATGCACTTTCAAGAAGAGACCTGACATCTTTGATGTTAAATGTGCTGTTGTTCAGCGCTACCTCCCCTTTCACTTTTGCCCAAATAAGTTCAATAGGATTGTATTGACAATGATAGGGAGGTAGCCGAACAACTTCATGCCCCATCTGCAAGGCCAGTTCGTCCAGGACATACCTCCGAAGAAATCTGTGTTTATGCTGCCGCACTATGGCGAGGAGTTCAGCCACAGTGTGTGATGGGTTGTGGTCTATATGTTTGCTTGACAGCCACTTCACTATGTTCGCTTTCTTTGTCTTTGAGGTTGGTATTGGGTCAATGAGTTTCGAGTGATAGCTAGCATTGTCCATAACCAATGCATCCTTCCTCCAAGCTCCGAAGTAAATCTACGAACCATTCTTCAAAAACGTCAAAGTTCATCTCCTGGTGATAATCAAGTTTACACTTTGACTGAAATACAAGTTGAGCTCCTTCTATGAAACCGTGTTTTGCAGATCCGGCATGGCATACAATCAGACGTGGGACGGTTGAATAACGTCCAGTTGGAATAAAGTCCAGTAGGGAATTTTTGTGGAATAACTTCCAAAAATCCCTGCTTTCGTCCCCGTCAAAAGATATATTAAATTAAAACGAGTGAGAATAACGTCCAGTGAGAATAAAGTCCATGATACAGAACCAACAAAAAGTTCCTGTGTCACAAGGAGCACTAGCTTTTGTAAGGGACTGTCCTGGAGGTTATTCCACAAATAATTCAAATGTGAAAACTAGTCGAGTCGGAATAACTTCCAGTAGAATAAAGTCCAGGAAGGCGCCCTCACGGGACAACAGATTTACACGTCACTTTCGCGCTCACATCTTGCCTCAGACCATTTGAAGGGGTTGTTTGGGTTAAAGGAGACAAACGAAAGAATGGTTGATTGATTATACAAATAAACTCAACAAACAAATAACTCGGCAACGGCTGGACTGATTATAACATTTGAGATGTCAAATTAAAGTTCATTTCACGTAGATTTGCCGATACGACTCAGAAAGGGCACCACTTAAATTCAATCATAGTCATGGGTTGAAGTTTCGGAACAGTTTCCATCATCGATATCAATAAAATTATTATTTGTTAGATTCGATTCACTTTCTTTACATGCTTTGAAATAGTTGTTAAGATTAATCAGATATCGCAACAATTTTATAAAGAAACCCACTCGAGTGTTTTTGCAAACTAAGTTCCAAGAGTAATCTATCTGTCATTAATCCCGCACTCTTTTATGAGCAATGATTGCTACATTGAGTTTAAATTCAGAAGTAAATGATTGGACAACTCGAAAAGGCTACTAGGATTTCCTTCAGTCTATAAATAGCTAATTTCTGCCTCAAAAACGTTTTCTTTGCAGGTATGCTGGTTACTTGGCCAGATAAAATTTACTAAGCAATAAATCGCATTGCCAATAAAGAAAGACGAATAGATGGTATCAGCAAAATAAAACATTCTTTATCCCTTAAAGCAAGAAAATATACAGTAAAATAAAAACGAATTTACAATCATTCCACAAATATATAACCAATTTTATCGAAATCGGTTAGCAGTTAACGGAGATATCGGTTTTTTAATATTTCCCATATAAGAATAACATTAGACAACGGTCTGCGTTTAGCGCCAAACAGAAATATTAATCATTTCCTCAACCAGTCGACGGAGACTAATAATTTAAAATGCTGGATTATTTCTTTTCTTCAATCCAAATTTAATGGTTGTAAGTACATATATTTTCTTTTTCTTTAAAAGTTAAAGATTTTGTAAAATTAAAAAAATATGATTTTTTAACACTTAAACTCCTACAGCTTCTGAACCTAAACGTTGCAGACATGCTACAGACATGCTGGCAGTGTAATTTTTTTCAGCATCTTAAGCATTACAAACCATGGAATTTTATTTCTAAATGACATTGTATTTTTTGGCGAGGTATTATTTAATTTCTGGCTTTTTTATTTTTGGGCAGCACTCAACATTTTTTTGTTCAGCTTGAAGTTCTTGTCTATCTTGGTTTTTCACACTACATTCCACAAGTTTTTACTCATAACACAAACACACAAATGGCGAACTCCACAAGCTATTAAACGACGTTTCGCGAGACAACGAAAAACGTCTCGCGTTATCAAGTTTTTTATTATTTACCGCGACGAGATGGTCGGTCACGGATCCGGCTCGAACGACTAACTCGGAACATGGAATTTTAATTAAAATTTTTAGAGCTATTTTTGAGGCATTTGAATTCTTGAAGTTTTTATGGGTTTTTATAGGGTAAATACCCTTAAAATCAAAAATCAAAATAGTAAAAAAGGTCTGGTGATGTCATGGTTTGATACCTACATGCCAAATTTCATTATAGCAACGAAATTGGGCTGCTAGTCTTAATCCAGAACATTTTGGATAACATTCTACAACTGTTGCTATAAGCAGAGCACAATCTTTTGCCGGTATTCTAATATATATTTAAGAAACAAGAGAAAAAGGGAAAATGAAGAAAACCGAACAACAATTGATCCCGCAACAAAAAATATCGTTTAGCTGGAACTCCTGCTTTAAATCAAATAAACTTGAAAATTTTCGGTAATTTAGCCATAATTAGTGTATAAGTAAATTGTTCATTCTTTAATCTTGTACAATACGATTTTTTCTCGATTTCAAGCAACAGGTAATTTAGTTTTATTTAATATAACACTAAGTAGTGTTGTGTGCCATTAGATGTTAGTAAATACCTCACGAATTATATTTTTCTGGACCTTAATAAGAAATTAATTACAACTAATTTCAGTTTACCGTTAGAAAATAAAAAAATCAGTTCTATCACATTAAATAACAGTAACGAGACAAACGAGTTGGAGGTTTGGTCTGTTTTTCTGTTCAAGTCGATTTCGTGATGAAACTTTCGTGTTCAACTAATTCTTAATTTGTTCATGAAAAGTATTTCTGCGTCTTTATAAAGTTCTTATTTTTTTATTAATGGAATCAGTGGCCGAACCATCTTGGAGCCGACCATCGCGTCCGATATTACGGGTTATTGTCGCTGTTCTTGGCGTTTGCAAAGTTATTTCTGCTGATTTTTACATTCGGTAGATATTTGCGTGTCTGTGCGTGATTGCACAGTTAATGATAGTTAAATATCAATACATTTGTTAATGTTATTAGTATTGGGCATCCTCCTGATCATACTCGAAATTTAAATTACTATATGATCACAAAATTCCATACTTTTTATAGTTTAACCCCCCCCCCCCAATTTTATTTCATGGCGTCCTGAGCGCCATATCCCCTCCATTCTACATGGACGCTGTACAAAGTTTCCATGTAGATAGATTGTTTTATCAGCAAACTAAACGAAAGTTGAAAGCTGCTGAGCAGCGTGTGTTTACGTTAGTATCAGTTGTTAATTGAACCCTTTCTCACTTTATACTTTAAGTTTACTTACCGTTTACTACACTTGAAAACTTTTTCTTACTTCTTATTGTTTACTTAAATAGTAAGTAGGTTTACTCAGGCTTATCCATTGACTTTCTATCTGTGCGAAGCCTCCTGTTATAAGGCCCATCGGTTACCGAGATACAACGTCGCCCCAATGCTATATAACTTTATGAAAAATAAATAAATTTTTATATTTCACTTATTTCGGAATATAAATTAATAAGGCTCGGTATGTGGCCTTATCGAGGGGAAATCTACTGGATTATAGCATAAAATCCCCCAATTTATATTTTTTGACAGCAATGGTAACGGGAATAGCAGCATAGCCTGCATAGCCATTCCCTATGTCAACCTTATGGGGAATATTAAAAAATTGTGTACTTTGTTTACTCTAAACATATCTTAATCAACATTTTTAAGGTGGCTTCATGCATCTAGTTGAGATCTACTTGATTGTGGCATAATCCCTTATTTTTAGATTCCTGAGGCAGTAAACCTGCGCACTTACCTTCCCAATGTTTACCTCAAGGAATAGTATATTTCGCAACAAGGGCCGGAAATAAGGTTTTGCAGCCTCGAGATCGTTTTTCGAATTCGAGACGAAGCCGAGAATTTGAAACGATCGAGACCTGCAACACCCTTTCGGCCGAGGTGCGAACGCTATTTTTCACCATACTGCACAACGAAATATACCCTAAATAATAAAAAACTGATTATTACTTGACTCACTTGAAAACAAAACAAAGCTATTAAAATCATATGATCGCAACTATCCTGTCTTGAATGCGTATAATTACGTGATGTTCTGACGTTGTTTCAAGCAAATAAACGATCAGCTGACTTTCGGCCCTAGGGCCCCAAACGTTTTCGGTCCGGTGACGGCAAACAGTGTGTTTCGGTCCGCGTTTGACGTTTGTAAAACAGGTGATTTCGTCGAAGTGTGGTGAAAAAAATATTTTATGGATCGCTTATTTCTCAACATATCTTAATGAAACTTGACGTACAACTTCAACTAGTAGAGATATACTGTACTGGATTAAAGCCCTAAAGCCTCACTTTCACATTTCTGTGTCAGCAAACCTGCACACTCACTTCACTTCCAAGTCATTCTTTTGGAGAATGCTTTTCCTTCCCCATGCATATTTACGGACGTGAGTTGATTTTAAGTGGAATATGAGGCTTTGTTTAAATCACCAATTTAAGCATTTGAAATTCGTTGAGTATGCAGGTGTGCTGCAACGGTGGTAATTATTCATGGTTTATCTCCGAACGGGATGTCGGAAAGTTTTCGTTTGTGTCTCACTTGGCTTGTTTAAATCAGTAGAAATATGACAGTACTTCATTGGTTTACATATGTGACAATTAGATTAGATTTTTATACTGGGGACCTCTATCTGGTCAAGGCCGTGTCGCACAGAGAACGGAGAGAACAGATGTCAAAACAAAACAATAGACCCGTGACAGCGGTGAAGGTGGGGTGGAGTGGGGATAGAAACGAACAACCCCCCTGCCGACTAGGTCTTTGACCATTGTCTTGTTTTTATTTCTTGAGGTTCCAGTCACGAAAGATTTTTTTGTTACAGTACCTAATTGACCTCAGCGCTCTGCAAAATGTGGTTTAATAAAACTATACGTCGACACAGTTGGCCGGGAGTTCGTTTCTCCATTTTGTGTATCTCTCTTACCCCCGCTAACACTCACCTTATTCTACCGGTCACATGTCCTTGTGCGGATTACGAGCAGTGAGTGACCTCGCTGGCATGCCCAAAATGCCGAGCCATTGTAGTTTCCATCAGTCCCCATGTCTTCATAGAACGTTCAACCAAGGCCACACTGGCCGGAGTCCTTCCGTGGTGACGTCACATACGCGACAGAGACAAATAAGCAAACTGCACCCGTCACATAGACGGAATCGCAGACGTTATTGTAATGCATTCTAATAGCGATTCATTGTCACACTCTTAAAACTATCGTGCCCTACTTAGTTAAAGTTTCGTTTAAAAATCATTAATTTTTTAAATCTGTACAAATCAATGAATTATTAACTGCTGTCAAAAATTATTTTAAATAAACCAAGAATTTATTTCTTGATTTAAAAAACGGTAAATCACAGGAAAGTAATTTGATCACTTTTCATCAGGGGGTGTTTCGAAACGAATTTACAATGCACTAACCACTATAACAAAATAGCTTCTCCGTTGAATCTTTACTGAGATAGCTAGTGGTTAGTGGAATGAAAATTCTGAAGAAATTCGACAAACCACGCGTTATCCCCTTTAATTTGACAAGTAAATCTTGAGGATCGGTTCAGTAGTCACTGAGAAATCAGCGTTCTAATTGCGTATTAAATATACAGGGTGTTAAAAAAAATGTGGGGCAATAATTTACGTAGTGATTCCTTGGGTCAAAATAAGCAAAAAAATTTATATAAACATAGGTCCTAAAGTGCTTCGTTTTCCGTCTGTGTGTCTGTTTATGATTTTTACATATTTAGTCATATCTCACGAACCACTTCACGTATAAACTTCAAACTTGTCATTTGGATAACCACTATTAAGAACTATTTTTGTAAGAAGTATCAAATTTCTATTTTGTATCATTTCAAAATGGCGACCGTTTTTTTTGTTTTCAAAGCTAAATATCTTAAAAACCGTAAATTTTAGAGAAATTATACAAGAGACAAACAAGTTGCATAATGTAATCCAATTAATGCTGATACTATGATTATGATAATCGGACTACTAATAACGGAGAAAATTTAACTTTTCTGCATAAAAAGATGGTTCCTTAGAACATTCTGTCTGAAAATTGCATGTTCAGTAAAATAAAAAAAAGTAAAATTAAAAACAAAATTAAGGTTTCTCCATTGTTAGTCGTCCGATTGTAACAATCTTAATATCAACGTTAAATAGATTAAATTTCTCAACTTTTTTGTTTCTTGTATACTTTTTCTAAATTAACGGATTTCTCCGTTTTCTTCTTCCGGATTTTTCTTTCACGGATTTTAAGATATTTAGCTTTGAAAACAAAAAACAGTCGCCATTTTGAAATGGTACACAATACAAATTTGATACTTCTTACGAAAATATTTCTTAATAGTGGTTATCCATATACCAAGTTTGAAGTTTTGAGATATGATTAAATATGTAAAAATCATAAACATACACACAGACGGTAAACGAAGACAATTGCTCGATTCCGAGCAACGGGTTTACTAGTCTTGATAAAAATTGTTATGTGGGCTCATATAGTTTACCATTTTCAAAATCCTCGTAAAATTATAAAGAAGAATATTAAAGTATAACTAAGACGAGTCATCATTTTGAACTTCTGTTTTATGGTTAAAGTTTGAAATTTTGTTTTTTACGAACACGAATTGAAGATTACGACATTAGTTTTATGTCATATTTAAAAATGATATAGGCCCCCTAATATTTTAGTTAAATTTTCAATAAAACCTGTAGTGTAGTGTATCAATTGAAAGCTTATTAAATGAAAAATATTTTGATAATATTCAACAAACTCTTAAGTCAAATATGACATAAAACTAAAGTCGTAATCTTTAATTAGTGTTCGTAAAAACAAAATTTCAAACTTTAACCATAAAACAGAAGTTCAAAATGATGACTCGTTCTAATTATACTTTAATATTCTTCTTTATAATTTTACGAGAATTCTGGAAATAATGGTGAGCCATTATATTAAGGGACATACAGGTTTTTCAGAAAAGGAACTTCAGCCCTACCCTGTTTTCATCAAAATACTGTTAGATTTATTAATGATGAATTAGAGCAATAACCAGCTTTCATACATCAATTTAAAGCTAATTAAAAGGGCAAATTTTTGATAATATTTGACACATTCTACAGTCCAGTATAACATAGAAATACCGCCTCAAACTCAATTTAAACTTTCTCAAAACACACAAATCTAGACTTTAATTAGAAAATAACACTTTATAAAGGTGTTGAAAATGAATATTTCTGAATTATTCTTATTTGAAATTTTAGGAGGATTCTAAATATGCGAATGAAATCAAAAAAACACAATCTTTGATGTACTTATAGCCATTTAATCTGAGCAAGGACAAACATTTTGAAACAATCTTATTTTATCCATTATTCACTTATTGCAAGATTATGGAAACTTATAGTTGTGCCATTTTGTCAGAACTACCATGTAGTTTATCACATAACATTTTTTACCACTATAACTTCCTTCCACCTTGTATACTTATGCACTTGAAATTCGCTGAGAATGCAGGACTGCTGCATCGGGGGTAGCGGATTTGTACCCCCCGGATTTGTACCCCCCACAAAAAATGCTACGTCATTTTGACGTCACAGGAGGCGGGGCCTAAATCGCTCGAGAAACAGCCCGCGACTGGAAATGTACCCCCCATTACATTATTAAATCATCAACACGTAATTGGTTTGAAATTAAATTATTTTCCTTAAGACTGACCCCGGAATTGTACCCCCCGGATTTGTACCCCCCGAGGCCAAATCTTAAAGTCCTACCCCGGATTTGTACCCCCCGGATTTGTACCCCCCGTAGTCAGATTCTTAAGTCTAACCCCGGATTTGTACCCCCCGGATTTGTACCCCCCGTGGTCGAATTCTTAAGTCTGACCCCGGAATTGTACCCCCCGGATTTGTACCCCCCGTGGCCAAATCCTCAAGACCTATCCCGGATTTGTACCCCCGTGCTCAAATCCATTTTGACCGACCATGGAAATATACCGGGTCAATATTCATTGATGTTGTTGACTTTTTTAATTAGCTATCGTAAATCAACTGCTGTTCGTAAAATTATTACCTTATATTATTCTACGAATATGTCTTAATCTACGAAAATCGTACGTTGCATGGGTGACGTATGATTTTTATTCAAGTATTTTTGCAATGAATTAAACATTTAACGAAAGCCAAGTAAAATACGTCGCTTTTTGGTTTCGTTTTTAGAATATTGTAAATACAATTAACATTTTTAACAGATGAATTGGAAAAGAAGTTCAACCTCAGGTGTTTAACGATCAATCTGGAATGTAATTGAACTCTACGTAGAAGGGCGGAAGTACATAACAGTTTTCTTGTCGTATGAGGGTTTCCCGGGAGGCAGGAGGTCAACAAACATTTTCAAATGCCCTCGGCATGCCTCGGCATTCCTAAGTGGACCTGATGGAATGTACCGCCCCTCCCTCTGTAAGTGCAATTTATGGGTTTTGGACGTTATTACTGGAAACAGTTTACTTCCTTTGATTGACACATGTTCTTCGTAATAGTTAATGACTTTCGACGCACCGGTGCACCGGAATTGCGCACCAAGTTATAATCCCTAAAAGGGCTCTCCATCTATGCGCCGGAATTGCGCACTTGGCCCGGCAGGTAACTGAGTCCTGAGCGGCCGCCGTAATAGCTCTGGAATGTGTGACTCATGTCACTCTTTTATGAGACAATTACCTAGGACTTTCAAAATTTGTACTTTACTCCCTTCCATACCACCCACCCATTTGGACAAATCACTGGGTAATTTGCCGAAAAGCATTCATGACTGTTCAGTTTTAGTTGAAGAGGCTAACTGTAAGCACCTTCTGTCTTGAGTCTATTTAGTCGAGTGATTAGTTTTTAGGATTGTTAGTGGTAGTTAATAAATAGTGTATATTTTATAGTACATAGTGATTTTTTTTAATTAAATTGAAAATAATTGTTGAGTTTGAAGAATTAATAGTTCTGTTACAGTGTTCAAAGTTATAAGTGAACGGGGGAGTAATAATATTATAAAGACAATAAAGGACAGTTATGCAAACCGATTTGTGAGCGTCTAAAGAAGTGAGGAAGAGCGTTGGCGGTGTAATAAAAAAGGTCAAAATGAAATTGACCCACTAAATTTTACAAAATGTGTCGGATATAAAAATGCACCCACTATTTAGGTTTAATGAATGCTTGTTGATGAACTCGATGTTATTAATTTTCAGCCTTGTTTAATTAACTGAGAGATTTCTCAGAAGAATAAGTGCGCATTACCGGTGTGTGTCCAGGGGCTGTCTCTCGAACAAGTGCGCTATTCCGGTGACTACCTGAATTTTAGTGCGCAATCCCGGTGCGCCCCAACGCACATAACAGTTTTCGCGCCGTGTAGGGGTTTCCCGGGAGTCAGGTGTTCAACAAATATTTTCAAATGCCCTCAGAATTCCTAAGTGGACCTGATGGAATGTACCGTTCCTCCCTCTGTATGTGCAAGTAATGGGTTTTGGACGTTTTCAATGGAAAGAGTTTGCTTTATTTGATTGACACGTGTTCTTCGGATTAGTAAATAACTTAACCACAATTTGTTCCTAGGTACAATGGAGTTGGAAATCCTTTGCTCGCGGAAAAGTATTTCATGCTTTTAAGTGGTCTATAATAGTTCAAATTTAGACGCAAAGTTCTCATGAGACTTATGAGCTAATTTTCAGGAAGAAATAAGTCGGGAAATATATTGATAGTTATGTTCCTGAATCAATAATAACATTTAAGGGTATTGCTTTCATTCTTTACTTAATAAGCCGTTAAGAGCCTGCTGTACTACCCGCCATATTAGGTTTAAGTCCCTTAAGAAAAATGTTATTTCTCTTGAACTATGCTTGGCTTTGAACTGAAATTACTCTTTTACCTGAAATTGTATGATTATTACTATTGGTTATGGTTTTCTTATAGAGACCATAACCAAGTCTTATTTAATAGAGAACTGCGAAGACAAAATTTTGAAATATGTTCAATTGATAGATAAAATGTATATGTGACTCAAAAACGTGTTATCTACAGGTTACTTAGCAGAGAAAATCTAATAACGTAATAAAATGTAGTAAAACGTAATAAAATTTTGAAGTTGTTAAGTTTAACATTGGCCTTACGAGTTGCCATGATGGCAACGAACTAAACAAGGAAAGTTTAAACAAATAAAGTCATCATAACAGCTATTTGCAAATTACAGTCATCTAGGAAAAATTCCGCGTGAGAGATGAAAATTACTTGGAGTAATAACAATTGCATTTATTATTCATGAATATTTTCGAATTGTTTTTATTTCTAGTAATTGGATTAAATTGTAAACATAAAATAATACCGAGCAAGGCTTAGTTCACCAAGTACTAATTAAATAAGGGCATTAGTGAATTTATTTTGTAAATATTTATTTGTAAATAATATGTGCTGTGACTGATACTTCTATATAAATAACTAGCTGATCAACACGGTGTTGCCCGTTGAAAAACAGAAAAACTTCCTTGGATTTCAGATTTAATTTCAAGGTTGCCATGACAACTACTTGAGCTTCCCTATACGTTAACATTTAAACTTTGATGTATCATAGGGCGTAGCCCTGAGGGAATTTTAAAAAATCCGTTCTTAGTGGGCGCTTATGCCCTGAGAGGAACGTTCATGCAAGGTTTCAAGGTTCTAGGTCGAGTAGTTTGGGCTGTGTGATGATAGGTCAGTGGTATTTGACAAATATACTGTAGATTACAGAAATAAAGCTGATTTTGATTTTATGATATTCATATTGAATGCATTCGTTAATCATTTAAATCAGTAGTCAAGACGCCAACCTCCGGTATATATATTATTTTAGAATATGTTCTAACGGACAACACTGCATTGATCTCTGATCAGTTTTTATCAAATACTCCAAACAGAATACCCAAAAATAAATATGTCAACGTCCAAAACCCATCAATTGTACTTACAGAGGGAGGAACGGTACATTCCATCAGGTCCACTTAGGAATGCCGAGGCATGCCGAGGGCATTTGAAAATGTTTGTTGACCTCCTGCCTCCCAGGAAACCCTCATACGGCAAGAAAACTGTAATGTATTTCCGCCCTTCTACGTAGAGTTCAATTACATTCCAGATTGATCGTTAAACACCTGAGGTTGAACTTCTTTTCCAATTCATCTGTTAAAAACTTTAGTTTTATTTACAATACTCTAAAAACGAAACCAAAAAGCGACGTTTTTTACTTGGCTTGCGTTAAATGTTTAATTAATTGCAAAAATACTTGAATAAAAGTCATACGTCACCCACGCAACGCACGATTTTCATAGAATAAGACATAATCGTAGAATAATATTAGGTAATAATTTAACGAACAGCCGTTGACTTACGAGAACTAATTAAAAAAAAACAACATCAATGAATATTGACCCGGTATATTTCCATGGACGTCAAAATTCATTTGAGCACAGGGGGTACAAATCCGGGGTAGGACTTATGGATACGGCCACGGGGGGTACAAATCCGGGGTCAGACTTAAGAATCTGACCACGGGGGGTACAAATCCGGGGGGTACAAATCCGGTGGGTACAAATCCGGGGTAGGACTTTAAGATTTGGCCACGGGGGGTACAAATCCGGGGGGTACAAATCCGGGGGGTACAAATCCGGGGTTGGACTTAAGAAGCCATGTTTAATTGGATTTGTATCAATTATGCAACTGTTCAGCCAACCGTGAGATGTCAGTTGATCAAAATACATAATGATTTATCCGTCCTAAAAGTTCGCGGCCGGATTTGTACCCCCCGTCCTGTGACGTCAAAATGACGTAGGCGTTTTTTGTGGGGGGTACAAATCCGGGGTACAATTCCGGCGACCCCTGCAACGGAGGTATTTTATTGCACAATGTATTTTAATTTCACAAAATAAGGTCTAAAGTTTACGTTTCACGATGAGACCTACGGTAGCACCATCTTCCCTTGCTAAGGGGGAAATTCGCTAAAATTACCTAGGCAACGAAAACGGCAATAACTCGAATCGGACTCGTCAACCTTTCTTTTTCCACGGTCAGTGGCGGGGGTCTTTCATCCCTCATCCTTCTGCCGCGTCGCTATACCATCATAAAAGAGAGAGTGTAATAAACTTGTCACCATCCCAGCTATAATTCAACAGTTGAAGAACGACCAGATAGGGCGCGCTCATCAGTGATGGAGTGAACTATAATAAGCTTTGTGCGCTGCGATTAACTACAGTTGGCGCACGGTCATCCCGACCAGCGCGAGAATTTTGACGCATCGGGATCTGGGGGAGGAGGGGAATTCACTCCCCTACTCAAGCCCCGCCCCTTTACTACTGCTACGAGCTGTAAATAAGTGAACTAATATTCAAAACAAAAGTAAAATTCTTGGTTGTCAAAATATATTTAGGGTTATGGTTTAAGGTTTTGTTTACACAAGTTTTATCTTTGTCATTTCCCCTGTAAAATTGGAAATATGCATTTTAGTCTCCGAATTTGTATGTACTTGTTATTAAATAAGAGTTTAAACTTGAAATAGTTGTGTTTCCATAGGTTTTAATTAAAAAATCATTTTCCCAAAAGTAAACAAGTATTGTTTATTTTCTTTGATTGATGATAGCTGTCAACTCGGTCGAGGTTTAAGAGTCGCTATCTAACGGATAATAAAATCACTTCAATAACAAGAAAAAAACAAAATGATCGCCCAATAGGAAACCAAATGGGTATAAAAAACCAATTTGTTGCAGCCAATGACATACGCTTATTTAGGAATCGTCTATCTCTCTCTAAACATTAATTGTCCATCTCTCTCGCACACGTTCTTTTTAAATGTTCGGGATGACCGTGCGCCAACTGTACCCTAACGATGGATGTTGTAATACATCCAAAACGTCGGCATTCAACGAGTTTGACGTCTACACGGTTTAGCCCGGAAACACTCTACAATGATGTAACTTCGGACCTTGTAAGCCTACACAGCAAAAGATCCTGTGTTACCATTTGCTGAATAGTTTATTTAACAACAGTTTTGTCAGAAAACCATCAAAATCTTTAAAAAAGCAACATAGAGTTGTTCGTGTAAAAATTACAGCTAAGTTCTGGCAAATACAAACCAGGGTTTTCAAAGGTTTGGCCCCCGCTTTAATTACCGTTATAGGAAGCGCAAGCTTCATAATAAACCATCTTTGAATCATTTGAATAGACATGGTTGTGTACGGGATATTATTGATCAGTTTTTTCAAAACCAATTATTTTCCCTATGATATTATGTTCTCTCAAATTAGTTATTAAAATTACCAGTCTGGCAACCTTGATAGTTCCTGCTTTCTAATTCAGGTTCTAGATTAAAATTTCTATTGCATTCCGACATTGGCAGTTTGCGAGATGATGGTAATAATAGCAAGGTTATAGACACTTTAATGAGTTTAAAAACTTTATTTGACTAGTTGGCGTTATTGACCAGTATTGAATCAAAACTTATGGTGAGTAGTGCCATTGACTTTGAATCTGAAGTTAGTTATTCATAGTGAAAGGCAGTATACTCACGAGTGTGGGACTGAGAATTAGGCAATTAGAGAACTGATGGGCAATATCATGGCCGTCTGTAATTTATAACAAGGCCGCGGCATTCGAACTGGCAACGCCGCTCTGCAAGGTTTTTTTGCATGTTAAGAACCCTTACAGAGCCAGCTCATTTAGAGTAAACAAAAGATAATGCATAAGAGAGTGTGGATTAACAAACCAGCTGAACCCTTAGACGCGTTGTTGTCATTTACTAGCGTCGCGGCTTTGTTATTAGAGATGGCTATGATACATTGTAATAGGTTGCTGCTCTCTGCGGTATTCTTGTGTACGATTTAGGATTAGACAGTGGGACAAAGTTTCCCCTGGGCTTATTTATTACTTTCAAGTTTTGTTTTTCCTAAGGTTTGTTTTTCCACTTTAGCCCTTTACTGTACTTTAGTGATGCCCTTTCTAAAAATTCCGAGACGAATTGACAAATCTACATAAAAATCCCTTTCATTTGACACCTCAAACGTTAAAATCCGTCAAGCCGTTATTGAGGTTTGACTGTGAAAAGAAAACCGCATGCGTATTCTTTCTATATCTACTACAGGGCTATCTTTAGCCCTGTATCTACTATATATACTATATATTTTTGTCAAATACGACTCACCTGTCATCGCACAGCCCAAACTATACGACATAGAACCTTGAAATTTTGCGTGGACGTTCCTTTTAGGGCGTAGGAATCCGCTAAGAAAGGATATTACATTATTCGTAGTATAAAGGGGTTTTTGGCGAGGTAGAATTTTTCAAATTTTCCCATATAAAAGTGTTATGGACGTTCTTTTGTTTACATTTTCAATGTTCATTCAATCAAGCAGCTGGGAGCTAGCTTCACCAATGAACAGCTGGCTGTTGGCTGTAACAGCCAATTATAATTTGCTTCCTTTCATCACAGTTTTATGATTTTTTTGTTGATTTATTTATCGGGACATAATTATGTACTATATAAAAGCTACATTTAGTTTAATTTTAATACCTTATCTGTTCAATCATAAATTCAATATATGGCTCCATCTTTATTTCGGCAGCGGGAGTTGTAATTATGCCTGATACGATGATTTTGCGTTTATACTAATTCGACATCTATAGTTTAAAGTCTGAAGAACGTTCTGCCTTTTGTGATTGAGTCTTGAAACTAAATCCCGGCAAGACTGAAAGAGGAAGCAATGTATACAGACATTGGAAGGGGGTTCGGTATTTTTTTAGTCGCCGAGAGACTGTGCTGCAATAGCCTAATCTAATTCTTTGATCTATTTATATAGAAATCCTTAAATTATAAAAATTTCTGACATTGGATTTTAATTCTTTTTGTGAGTCAAAGGATTGAAATGTGCCCGTATAAATGTAATGGTTGATCTTTTGTTTACATTTCCAATTTAATTCAGTCAAACAGAGGGTATTTAGCTTCACAAACGTATACGTTGTTTCATCCGATCTATAATTTGATTCTTTCCACCATGGTCTTATGTTTGTTCTGTTAATTTATTTAGGTCATACGCACTATATAGAAGTTAAATTTAGTTAAGGTTTAATCCACCATCAATTTCAGTACCTTATCTGTTTAATCAAAAAATGTGACTCAGTCTTTATTTAGGCAACGGGAATTATAGTTTTCCCTTAGGGCGTACTTAATGCATTCATCCCCTACAATAGTTTGGCGAATTCCTTTTTCATCTAATCCGAGGGTGACCTGGCTTTGCACGGAAAAAATAAGTGCTTCAGTCAGTGGTTAACCTTTCAAAATATATTGAAAGTCGCCAATATGTTAAGTTGTAAACCAAGTGACTCAAGTTTGTTACTCTGTCGACGGATAGCGCTACTGTTCCGAACATTCAGACCTTCGTTGTACTAATTATGAAAAATCTGAGCGTGTTGGCAAATATGCATAGAAATACCTTAACACTTTGAGCCCTGGGCGCTAAAATCTCTTTTTACGTGCGTTACTGGCCGATTTTGGGGTTCAAATTAAAATTCGTAGCTTAATACATATATTTGTTACCCATATAAATTATATTTCAAAATAAAGAGAAAAATATAACCTTTCAAATGATATAAATGTTATTACAGTTACAACAAACAACAATTTTAGGATTCCACGTAAAACGGACATAAAAAAATGAAGAAAACAAAATTGCGACGGTAGTCATGTACATCACTCATATCACATATATCTCTCATATTTTACACTAAACATGACAAAAACATTATGTAATAAAGTAATAACAAATCTTATAACTAACTAAGACTCAAAACAGTTGTAAATATAAGTAAAATCACACTTTATTGGATGCCGACACAAACGTAAACAAAGTCAGCCATTACTGCAGACAAAAAAGCGTCGTCAGCCGGTGACGCAAAGGATCAGCTGCAGACATTTGGATTTATTTTTCTGCTGCTAAATAGATGGCTTTTTCGAGACCTTTGCATACTATAATCAATGCCAGATGATCAAGGAAGAGTTCCCTAGCAACGATTAGCAAAAATACGTCGAATACACGTTGCTATGGAATTTAATTTCGCGGCCCGACCCATACTCGGGCTTCGTACACGGTGATATACGCCATGCCCCGAGCTATACTCGGGCTTAGGGTTCAAAGTGGTAAAATTGACACATTTCGCTTTAAAATCGGTCCTGCCGTTTTTGAGTCATGGTTGAGAAAAGAAAACCTACTCTATTTACTGTAATACGAGGGTATAACTGTTTTTTAACCTACACAACGCCATAGCACGTAATAATAATAATAATAATAATTTTTTTTTTTTTTTTTTTGGTAGGAGGTGGAATGCATTTACGCACACTGAGGGGCTCATTGTCCCCTCAGTAGTGTCGGACTCCCACGAGCTCGATGTCCCGTGAACTACCGACTAAACCACCTCCCTCGGCACCGAGGACACTAGCCTGGAACTGTTTCACACATTACTTCGGGCTAGGCCTTTGATATTACGCCACTAGGGCAACCTCCTTGGGGAAAAGCTGGGGATTAAGGCCGATCGAGGTCGACCTTTTTCGCCCGAAGAATGGCCTGGACGTAGTGCTGGACTCAGTTCCAGTTGCCCTCTCCCTGGAGCATAGCTTCGACGATGTTGTTTGGGCTGACGACCACGCCGATCTCAGATGAAAGCGAGGCTCGGCGGAAAGCAGTAGGTCAGCACCCTGCTCCGTAGCGAATTGGAACAGCAAGTCGTTTGCTGTCCTGCTCCTCTGCATATTAAGTTGCAGAACACTGATCATTTCTGTTGTTTCTGGCGAAGCTCCTGGATGGCCCGCCTGTACTGCCCGCAACGACCAGACCCAGCGGAATGCTTGACCTGGTCGCCCTTCAAGCCGGCTTCTGTACACAGGATACATGACAACGCTGCATTGCATGCGCTGGCCCTGTGATCCTGGCCGCCGCACTTGAAGCAGAGCTTGCTTCTATCGGGTCCAGGGCAGCGATTAGCTACGTGACCGAACCCCAAACATTTAAAACATCTGGAGGCCACGAGCTTCTCGCGCACCCGACAGCTCACATACCAGACTTTCAGGTGGCCCTTCTCCAGGAGCTTCTCAGCTGCTCTGGCTCCCAGCGTGAGGATCGCCACCTTCTGACCCCGAGCGTTCGCCTTTGAGAGGAAGGTTTTCACCTCGACGTTGTCGCCGATGGCGGATTTGACGGCAGCAGTCACCTCCGCCTCGGTCGTCAGCTCGTCAAGGTCCCTCACCTCCAGCGTCGACTTGGGTTCGAGAACGCGGACGGTCGCGTTCGCCCCCAAGATAGTCTGCAGGTCCTCGCTGAAGGCGGCTTTACTTTTGGAGGCGTCACCGAGCTCGACCAAAAGATCGCCGGCTCGGGTCTTCCTCATGCCCTTGATGACGGCGCCCTTCTCATCGGGCTTCGCTTTGCTGCGAATTTCGCCCAGCACGTCGGCGAAGGATTTCCCCTCCGACGGCTTGATGAGAAGAGCGTCCGGCCGCTGCTTGCGGGACTTCTTCCTTGGCGCTTTCTTCTTGTCCTGGGTGCCAGGCTGGCTTCCAGGCTGCTGGGGAGGGTCTCTCTTCTTCCCCCTCTTCCTGACGACGTCGGTCCATTTTTCGGGGTCCGATGTCTCCCCTGGACCGTTTCCCCGAGGTTTCTTCTCAGCCTCCGGTTGGGCGGGGCTAGAAGCGGCCCGCTTCCCACCGGCCGCCTGAGCCTTTACCCGCAGTGACGGGGTCGTCTGCGTCGAAGCAGTCACCGACTCACATGACTGCCACGACCTCCTCAACTGGATGATGTGGTGAAGGCTGACCTCCAATTGGACGATGCCATCCTTCACATCCTGGCTGATATTCTTCTGCCGGTTGGTCGCGGCCTTCATCACAGCGAGGATGTCAAAGCACTTTTTGATGTGCTCGTCCTCCTGCTGCTTGGCGAGCGCGATGACTGCCTCGAAAGGAGACGTTCCATCGTCCATCCGCTCATTTAGAGTGGGTGTCTCATCGGTGGCCGCTGATGTTCTGGCAACCGATGAGGCAGGTGTCACGACACGGCTCGGCGGCGATCTTTCGACCCGCGACCTTCTTTCGAAGGGGCTTGCCACCCCGTCGTCGAGCCCGCTCAGAGAAGAGCGTTGTTGGTTGCTTTGTGGGGTTAGGGTACCCCGGGAAGATTCCTGCACCTTTTGAATTGTTTTTCCTTTTGAACCGCTCATGATGTCTGGATTAGCCCCCAAGACTGGGCGTTTGTTACCCCCAAAACAGTACCCCAATGTGATTGTCAAAACCGACCCGTCACCAGAGCAACTATATCCGCGCTCGACCGCCTCCAAAACACCGGCGGTCCTAGACGAGCAGTGGCCTCGGCAGAGCCCCCCCGTGACCGCAGCAGGGCCCTACCCGGTCGCCAACCGGCACCGCCACGGCCAAGGGGATTTTCGCCGGCTGATAGGGCAGCCAGGTCAGTTGGCTGAGCTGACCCGGGCCCCTGTACTATCCGGCAGCCTGGGAGGTGCAGAACCCAGTTTTTAAGCTGTACCCTCTGCTCGTCCCAGACCTCCAGCGCAATGGAGGCTGAAGAACACAGAGTCACCCCGGCGAAAAGGCCGGAATGATTTAGAAAAAACGACCGGGCTATTGAAATTAAACGGAAAATGGAGTTGTGAAAAGGAGACGCGAAAAAGGACCAGTGCGCCCCCCTCCCCTTTTAGTCGGCTCTTACGACAAGCAGGGGATACTGTTGGACATTCTGTCCCGGCCCAACACGGGAGAATAATAATAATAATTTTTTTTTTTTTTTTTTTTTTTTTTTTTTTTTTTGGGGTAGGAGGTGGAATGCATTTACGCACACTGAGGGGCTCATTGTCCCCTCAGTAGTGTCGGACTCCCACGAGCTCGATGTCCCGTGATCTACCGACTAAACCACCTCCCTCGGCACCGAGGACACTAGCCTGGAACTGTTTCACACATTACTTCGGGCTAGGCCTTTGATATTACGCCACTAGGGCATCCTCCGTGGGGAAAAGCTGAGGATTAAGGCCGATCGAGGTCGACCTTTTTCGCCCGAAGAATGGCCTGGACATAGTGCTGGACACATTTCCAGTTGCCCTCTCCCTGGAGCATAGCTCCGACGATGTCGTTTGGGCTGACGACCACGCCGATCTCAGATGAAAGCGAGGCTCGGCGGACGTGCCAACGGTCGCACTGAAAGAAAGTGTGCTCGGACGTGTCTGGGATGCCGGGGCAATACAGACAGTCCGGGCTGGCGACTTTGCCCATCCGGTGCAGATAGGCTCGGAAGTACCCGTGCCCAGAAAGAAACTGGGTCACGTAGTAATCGACCTCGCCGTGCTGCCGTTCCACCCATGGTCGGACGGAAGGTATGAGCTGGAAGGTCCAACGTCCCCTCGGCTCGGCTTCCCAGTCGCGCTGCCAGAAGTCGAAGCTGCGATCGCGCTCTTCCCTGGCAGCTGTTTCCCGGCCCACTTCAGGCCTCCTCCGGTAAATCGCCTGCCTCTCCCTCGCGAGGAAGAGGACGGGGATGACTCCGGCGATCACCATCACAGCAGGCTCGGAGACTGTGCGGTAGGCCGAAGCGACCCGCAGAGCTCCTCGGCGCTGGACTCGGGCAAGCCGGTCTCGGAAGACTCGCTTCTCGAGTGCGTGAGCCCGTACCTCCGCCCCGTACAGCAAGACCGACTGGACGGCAGTCATGAGCAGACGGCGCTTGCAGGAACGAGGACCGCCGACATTGGGCATAAGCCTACCAAGGGCAGCGACACCCTTAGCGGCTTTGTCGGCGGCGCGCTGGATCTGCTCGCCGAAAGACAGTCTGCTGTCGACCATGACTCCCAGGTACTTTGCAGCAGGCTTAGTCTCGAGTGTGACGTCACCTATCTGCACCGGGAACACGGTGTTTATCCTCTTTTTGGTGAGGACGACGATCTCCGTCTTACTAATAGCCAGGGACAAGCCGTGATCTCGCATCCACCCGTTGACCTTGGCCATTACTACGCTGAGCCTCAGTTTTGCCTGCTCGACGCTCCTCGCAGCGATCAAGGCAGCGACGTCGTCAGCATAGCCAACGAGGCGGGTCTCATCGGGCATGTCTAGCCTCAGCAAGCTGTCGTAGGACACGTTCCAGAGATCTGGTCCGAGAATGGACCCCTGCGCAGCCCCGGAAGTGATGGGAATGCGCCGCTGACCTTCGGTCGTGTCGTACAACAGAACGCGGTCTGACAAATACGCTTCTATCATACGCAGGAGGTAGGAGGGAACTTGGAACGTATGCTCAAGCGCCCACAGCATATCGCCCCACCTGGCGGAGTTAAAAGCGTTCTTCACGTCGAGCGTGACGAGAAGGACCACGCGGCGCGACCAGTGGTTGTGGTCCTCCGCCCTCCGCACTGCCTCAACTACCTCCTGAATAGCGTCGATGGTAGAGCGACCGGATCTGAAGCCGTACTGCTGCGGGGACAAGTCCCCCGCAGAGACGATGGCCTCGGTCAGCCTGACGCGCAGGAGCTTCTCAAGCACTTTTCCGGCCGTGTCGAGCATACACAGGGGTCGGAAAGAAGAAGGGGTCCCCGGTGTGCTCTTCGCCTTCGGGATAAGAACAAGGCGGGCAACCTTCCACGACGAAAAGAAAACGCCTTCCGCCAGACACGCGTTGAACATATCGAGCAGAAGCCTTGGATTCACCTCCGCAGCGAGCTTGAGCACCTCCGCCGGTGCTCAATAATAATAATAATAATAATAATAATAATAATAATAATAATAATAATAATAATAATAATAATAATAATAATAATAATAATAATAATAATTTTTTTTTTTTTTTTTTTTTTTTTTTTTTTGGTAGGAGGTGGAATGCGTTTACGCACACTGAGGGGCTCGTTGTCCCCTCAGTAGTGTCGGACTCCCACGAGCTCGATGTCCCGTGAACTACCGACTAAACCACCTCCCTCGGCACCGTGGACACTAGCCTGGAACTGTTTCACACATTACTTCGGGCTAGGCCTTTGATATTACGCCGCTAGGGCAACCTCCGTGGGGAAATGCTGAGGATTAAGGCCGATCGAGGTCGACCTTTTTCGCCCGAAGAATGGCCTGGACGTAGTGCTGGACACAGTTCCAGTTGCCCTCTCCCTGGAGCATAGCTCCGACGATGTTGTTTGGGCTGACGATCACGCCGATCTCAGATGAAAGTGAGGCTCGGCGGACGTGCCAACGGTCGCACTGAAAGAAGGTGTGCTCGGACGTATCTGGGATGCCGGGGCAATACAGACAGTCCGGGCTGGCGACTTTGCCCATCCGGTGCAGATAGGCTCGGAAGTACCCGTGTCCAGAAAGAAACTGGGTCACGTAGTAATCGACCTCGCCGTGCTGCCGCTCCAGCCATGGTCGGACGGAAGGTATGAGCTGGAAGGTCCAACGTCCCCTCGGCTCGGCTTCCCAGTCGCGCTGCCAAGAGTCGAAGCTGCGATCGCGCTCTTCCGTGGCAGCTGTTTCCCGGCCCACTTCAGGCCTCCTCCGGTAAATCGCCTGCCTCTCCCTCGCGAGGAAGAGGACGGGGATGACTCCGGCGATCACCATCACAGCAGGCTCGGAGACTGTGCGGTAGGCCGAAGCGACCCGCAGAGCTCCTCGACGCTGGACTCGGGCAAGCCGGTCTCGGAAGACTCGCTTCTCGAGCGCGTGAGCCCATACCTCCGCCCCGTACAGCAAGACTGACTGGACGGCAGTCATGAGCAGACGGCGCTTGCAGGAACGAGGACCGCCGACATTGGGCATAAGCCTACCAAGGGCAGCGACACCCTTAGCGGCTTTGTCGGCAGCGCGCTGGATCTGCTCGCCGAAAGACAGTCTGCTGTCGACCATGACTCCCAGGTACTTTGCAGCAGGCTTAGTCTCGAGTGTGACGTCACCTATCTGCACCGGGAACACGGTGTTAATCCTCTTTTTGGTGAGGACGACGATCTCCGTCTTACTGATAGCCAGGGACAAGCCGTGATCTCGCATCCACCCGTTGACCTTGGCCATCACTACGCTGAGCCTCAGTTTTGCCTGCTCGACGTTCCTCGCAGCGATCAAGGCAGCGACATCGTCAGCATAGCCAACGAGGCGGGTCTCATCGGGCATGTCTAGCCTCAGCAAGCTGTCGTAGGACACGTTCCAGAGATCTGGTCCGAGAATGGACCCCTGCGAAGCCCCGGAAGTGATGGGAATGCGCCGCTGACCTTCGGTCGTGTCGTACAACAGAACGCGGTCTGACAAATAAGCTTCTATCATACGCAGGAGGTAGGAGGGAACTTGGAACGAATGCTCAAGCGCCCACAGCATATCGCTCCACCTGGCGGAGTTAAAAGCGTTCTTCACGTCGAGCGTGACGAGAAGGACCACGCGGCGCGACCAACGGTTGTGATCCTCCGCCCTCCGCACTGCCTCAACTACCTCCTGGATAGCATCGATGGTAGAGCGGCCGGATCTGAAGCCGTACTGCTGCGGGGACAAGTCCCCCGCAGAGACGATGGCCTCGGTCAGCCTGACGCGCAGGAGCTTCTCAAGCACTTTCCCGGCCGTGTCGAGCATACACAGGGGTCGGAAAGAAGAAGGGGTCCCCGGTGTGCTCTTCGCCTTCGGGATAAGAACAAGGCGGGCAACCTTCCACGAAGAAAAGAAAACGCCTTCCGCCAGACACGCGTTGAACATATCGAGCAGAAGCCTTGGATTCACCTCCGCAGCGAGCTTGAGCACCTCCGCCGGAATGCCATCGGGACCGGGCGCTCTTCTGGGTCGTAGGGATCGGACGGCGGCGGTGAGTTCCTCTTCCCGGAAGACTGGGAAGGCGCCTACCTCTCCGAATTCCCTGACTGGCCGAACTGGGTGGCTGGGAAACAGTGTGTCGACGACGGCGGCCATGGCTTGTGGTTCCATGACCGCAGGTGGTGAGCGAGCCCCTAGCTTCTGGGTTACAAGTTTGTAGCCCATCCCCCAGGGGTCGTTGTCGATATCCTGACACAGCTGTTTCCAGCACCTGACTTTACTCCGGTTGATGGCACCGCGGAGCTCTCGGCGGGCCGCTCTGTGCTCAGCCGATCTGGCATTTGCATCAGGGCGGTTCCTGGCTCGCTGCGCAACTCGTCGGAGACCAAGGCATCTCCTCCGGAGTTCCGCGATTTCAGGCGTCCACCAGTAAACCGGCTTCTTCCTGTGGCGGCGGGAAACTCCGGGCATCGACTGCTCACACGCGGTCGCGATGAGACGCATCGTCGATGCTGCCAGATCTTCGGCACCTGTGAAATTCACAATGCTCTGGTCTTTGATTACTTCTTTAAAAGTGTCTTTGCTCAGACGACTGGTGTTCCAGCGTCGAGCCAGAGGAGCAGATTCAGCGCGCAAGCGCGCACCCTCGGGAAGGACCTTGAAGAGGATCCCCTGATGGTCGCTAGAGGAATACTCCTCGCAGACACGCCAGTCGGAGATCCGCTGGACAATCCCTTCAGAGGCAAGGGATATGTCAGGGATCGTCTCTCTGCACCCCGGACGGCGAAAGGTGGAAATGCCGCCCGTGTTGAGGATACAGAGGCCCGACCTGGCAGCCGACTCGAGGACGTAACGACCTCGAGTGTCGGTCCGCGGGGAACCCCATTCCACGGCTTTGGCGTTAAAATCGCCACAGACTATGACCCCGCCAGAGGTGTTCATGATCTTATCCTCGATGGAATCGACCATGTGGCGGTAGTCTGCGATCGGTTGGTTTGGCGTGAGGTAACAGGAGAAGACGGTGAAATCCCTGCTCCTCACCCAAACGAAGCCGTTGCCCGATCCGGAATCGAGAACAGGCACCTTCCCGAGGTCCAAGATCCATATCGCCGCAGTGCCGGAGGGATCCGAGAACCACTGCGCGGAGCGTCGGTTCTGGTACTGCTCACTGAGAAGCAGTAGGTCAGCACCCTGCTCCGTGGCGATTTGGAACAGCAAGTCGTTTGCTGTCCTGCTCCTCTGCATGTTAAGTTGCAGAACACTGATCATTTCTTTTGTGTTTGGCGAAGCTCCTGGATGGCCCGCCTGTACTGCCCGCAACGACCAGACCCAGCGGAATGCTTGACCTGGTCGCCCTTCAAGCCGGCTTCTGTACACAGGACACATGACAACGCTGCATTGCATGCGCTGGCCCTGTGATCCTGGCCGCCGCACTTGAAGCAGAGCTTGCTTCTATCGGGTCCAGGGCAGCGATTAGCTACGTGACCGAACCCCAGACATTTAAAACATCTGGAGGCCACGAGCTTCTCGCGCACCCGACAGCTCACGTACCAGACTTTCAGGTGGCCCTTCTCCAGGAGCTTCGCAGCTGCCCTGGCTCCCAGCGTGAGGATCGCCACCTTCTGACCCCGAGCGTTCGCCTTTGAGAGGAAGGTTTTCACCTCGACGTTGTCGCCGATGGCGGATTTGACGGCAGCAGTCACCTCCGCCTCAGTCGTCAGCTCGTCAAGGTCCCTCACCTCCAGCGTCGACTTGGGTTCGAGAACGCGGACGGTCGCGTTCGCCCCCAAGATGGTCTGCAAGTCCTCGCTGAAGGCAGCTTTACTTTTGGAGGCGTCACCGAGCTCGACCAAAAGATCGCCGGCTCGGGTCTTCCTCATGCCCTTGATGACGGCGCCCTTCTCATCGGGCTTCGCTTTACTGCGAATTTCGCCCAGCACGTCGGCGTAGGATTTCCCCTCCGACGGCTTGATGAGAAGAGCGTCCGGCCGCTGCTTGCGGGACTTCTTCCTCGGCGCCTTCTTCTTGTCCTGGGTGCCAGGCTGGCTTCTAGGATTTGGAAGAGGGTCTTTCTTCTTACCCTTCCTCTTAACGACCTCGGTCCATGTTTCGGAGTCCGACTTCTCCGCTGGACCGTCTCCCTTCGGCTTTTTCTCTGCCTCCGGTTGGGCGGGGCTAGAAGCGGCTCGCTTTCCACCGGCCGGCTGAGCCTTGACCCGCAGCGATGGAGTCGTCTGGGTCGACGCGGCCACCGTCTCACAAGACTGCCACGACCTCCTCAGCTGGACAATGTGCTGCAGACTGGCCTCCAATTGGACAATGCCATCCTGCACGTCCTTGCTAATGTTCTTCTGCCGGGCGGTCGCAGCCTTCATTACAGCCAGGGTGTCGAAGCACTTTTTAAGGTGCTCCTCCTCCTGCTGCCTGGCGAGCGCGATGACCGCGTCAAAGGGAGACGAGTCGGCATTCATCGGCTCGTTGTCCTCAGTGGGTGCCCTCTCAATGGCCGCGGATGTTCTTGCCACCGATGAGGCAGGTGTCGCGACCCGGACTGGTGGCGATCTCGTGAGTCGAGACCTTCTTTCGAAGGGGCTTGCCACCCCGTCGTCAAGCCCACTCAGAGGAGAATCCTGCTGGGTGTTTTTTGGGGTTAGGGTACCCCGTTTTGATTCGTGCACCTTTTGAATCGTTTTTTTGTCTGCACTTGCCATGTTGTCTGGATTGGCCCCCAAGACTGGGCGTTGACCCCCCAAACGTACCCCGATGAGAAAGTCAGACCGACCCATCACCAGAGAAACTATATCCGTGTTCGACCGCCTCCAAAACACCGGCGGTCCCAGACGAGCAGTGGCCTCGGCAGAGCCCCCCCGTGACCGCAGCAGGGCCCTATCCGGTCGCCAACCGGCACCGCCACGGCCAAAGGGATTTTCGCCGGCTGATAGGGCAGCCAGGTCAGCTGGCTGGGCTGACCCGGGCCCCTGTACTATCCGGCAGCCTGGGAGGTGCAGAACCCAGTTTTTAAGCTGTACCCTCTGCTCGTCCTAGACCTCCAGCGCAATGGAGGCTGAAGAACACAGAGTCACCCCGGAAAATAGGCCGGAATGATTTAGAAAAAAAAAAAAAAAAAAAAAAAAAAAAAAAAAAAACAACCGGGCTATTGAAATGAACCGGAGAATGGAATTGTGAAAAGGAGACGCGAAAAAGGACCAGTGCGCCCCCCTCCCCTTTTAGTCGGCTCTTACGACAAGCAGGGGATACTGTTGGACATTCTGTCCCGGCCCAACACGGGAAAATAATAATAATAATAATAATAATAATAATAATAATAATAATAATTTATTGCTTGGACAAATTTAGAATTTGCATTGGCATTACAATATTGATACAATAAACTATAAATTTTTAACCATAATCTTCTAAAAATTTTCTTTTTGTTCTTCTTTCTTGAGATGCCTTTAGATATTCTTGAATTGAATAAAAAGAACTCTCAATTAAGTATTTTCTAAATTTTGATTTAAAGTCACTGAAATTGTAAAAAATAAACATTTTAATTGATTTGGTAAATTATTTACAAGTTGTCTTCCATTAAATATTAAATGACGTTCATAAAAAGTTGTCCTGTGGTAAGTTGGTGTTAAAATAATATTATTCGTTCGATGATTCAATATATCTTTTAGTGATTCTTTGCTTAGGAAATAAGGTAAATTCTTTTTTACAAAAATTATGGTTTCAAAAATGTATATAGACCAAAATGTTAAAAGATTTGATTGTTTAAAAATAGGGCGACACGAATCCTTAATTTTTAGCTTGAAAATGATCCGAAGTGCCTTCTTTTGTATTTTAAATATTTGCCTGGCTTCAGAATTTGCTATTCCCCAGATCGAAATTCCGTACCTTATATGGGGAATGAAGAAGGTATGGTAAACTTGGAGTAATATTTCTTGATTGCAAAACTTTGATAGGTTTCTTAATACAAATAAGTTAGTGGACAATCTTTTGCAAATTTGATCAATGTGCTTATCAAATTTCAAATTCTCATCCACCATAATTCCTAAGAAGTTTATACAATCCTCTTTTTCTATTATTTTGTTTTCAATTGTCAAATTTATATCATCACAAGGCTGTTTTGGAGATTTTATTCTGAATTCAACAAACTGAGTTTTTGAAAAGTTTAATTCGAAATAGTTTTCTGCAAACCAATGTATTGTTTCTGATGATTTTATGTAAGCATCAATTTCTAATCGTTCCCTGTTTTCATTAGAGATAGATAATGTCGTGTTGTCGGCAAATAAATATATATTTGAGGACTTTAAATTTGTTGTTATGTTGTTTATAAAAATTATAAACATAATCGGTCCGAGCACTGATCCCTGTGGTACTCCAGTTTCTATCTTCATTTTATTGGAATTCTAAAAAATTAAATAGTTATTATCATTTTTACTAGGTATTTGTACATATTGGACCCTATTTGTAAAATATGACTTGAATCACTCAAGGGCTACTCCTCTTATTCCAATCTCATTAAGTTTTCTTAATAGGAGATTATGATTGACCATGTCGAAGGCTTTTTTTAAATAAAAGAAAATCGATTATGTACTATATATATATATAATGTATGATATATACAAAATTATGTACTATATAAAAGTTACATTTAGTTTAATTTTAGTACCTAATCTGTTCAATCCTAAATTCAATAAATGGCTCCATCTTTATTTCGGCAGCGGGAGTTGTAATTATGCCTGTTACGATGAATTGGCGTTTATACTAATTCGACCTCTATAGTTAAAAGCCTGAATAGCGTACTGCCCTTAGTGGTTGAGTCTTGAAACTAAATCTCGGCAGACTGAAAGAGAGGGATACGGTAGTTTATTTAGTTACCGACAGACTGTGCTGTAATAATATAATAATTTGATCTAATTATGTAGAAAAAGTATGCTTTAAGGGTCTGTTAGCGGACTCAAAGTTTTGAAATACTCCCATATAAGTGTAATGGATGATCTTTAGTTTACTTTTCGAATTTCATTCAGTCAAGCAGAGGGTATTTAGCTTCACAAACGGATACGTTGCTTCAGCTGATTAATACTTTGATTCCCTTCATCATGTTTTTATGGTTGTTTGTCAATTTATTTAGGTCATACGAACGATACAAAAGTTACATTTAGTTATGGTTTAATCCATCAGCGTTTCTGTACCTTATCTGTTTAATCATTATCTGTTTAATAAAATGTGGCGCAATCTTTATTTAGGCAGCGGGAGTTATAGTTTTCCCTTAGGGCGTCCTTAATGAATTGATCCCCCAAAATAGTATTGGCGAATTCCTTTTTCATCTAATTCGAGGGTGTCCTGGCTTTGCACGGGGAAAAAAATAAATGCTGCAATCTGTAGTTGACCTTTCAAAATATGTTAAAAATCGCCCATATATGCAATGTATACAGAACCCTCTAAGTAGGGACATATTTTGGAAAAATGAGTAGTTCCCGCGGCGAAAAAGAGATGGCGCCACTTTCATTTTTCAGTCCGATTGGAATTTTTGTTGGAGTTTACGGATCAAGCTGACTCTCTCAAGTCAAGCAGCTGGTGTAATATTTTGACAGTTGTATGTTATTGTTTTGTATTGCTGCATCTTTGACCATGTTTAATCTGTTTTTTACAAATATTCTCATTTTTAAATTTGGATAGTGATTGGAACTTCCACTGTTGAAGCGCGGACGACACGGAGCCAGCTTGAACTATTCCATTCGTCATCACTAATTTATCCTCTGCTTTTTGACGGCGGACTAAAAAAATAACAGTAGGTGTTTCTACTGAGGGTTCTGTATACATTGATATAGGCTATGTTAAGTGAATGGAGCTTAAAGCATTGTCGACGGATAGCGCCACTGTTCCAAACATTCACCTCTTTGTTGTACTCTATAGATACCTTATTTATAAGCTGTATTGGCAAATAAGCATAGAAATACCTTAAAATTGACTTATTTAAGGTTAAAATCGATCTTGCAGTTTTAGAGTTATGACTGTCAGGCCCGGACTGACCATGAGGGCATCCGGGCAAATGCCCGGTGGGCCGCCACCTCCAGGGGCCGTTAGGCCGCTTGGGGGTCGCTTGCTGAGCCAACTCCAAAAAAAAGAAGACTAGTCTAGATGTCTGATGATATTAAAAAAATACAAATTACTTTTTTATACCGTGCTTAACTAGATACAACAATTTAACAATTGCAAAGGGATAATACAAAACAGCATTTTATACAGTATACGTGCTTATGTCAGGTGAGTTTTATTTTATATTGAATTGGTAAGGTGTTATTTCTTAATACATTCATTAAATACTAAACTAAATACATTCTTTAATATTACTTTCCTTTTGATTTCCTCTTCTTTGTTATTCAACTACCTATTTTTAATCTTAAAAAAAATTGGTTAAAAGGTTAAGTACTGTATGTTTGCCAAGGATAGAAATAAAGTAGGCCGGTGTAGAAATGCGGTGGGCCGGTACGGCATATAAATGCCCGGGCCGAAATTTCTTCCCAGTCCGGCCCTGATGACTGTCAAAAGAAAACCTACACTATCGACTGTAATACGAGTTTAACTGTTTTTTAAACCTGTACAACGCCACAACACGTAAAGATACCTCTATATTACATATTCCTTGATATAAATTTTTTTCATTCAGTCCCTTCAGATTCGTCGAACCGTTAGACTATAGTGTTTGTCGTGAGCGAAGCCACGGGAACTGCTAGTTAATGTATAGAGTAGATGATTTACATCTAAAGGAAATTGTGTGTATTTATCAGAGACAGCTACGGTTGGTCGGTCAACACACCAACAATAACTACAATTTATAATAAAAACGTTATTTTATGATTTCGTTCATCTAGTAAGAAACACTTTCCAAGTTTTTATTTGGCAAGCAAACTTGTGCATACAGAGATAAAGAGTTCGATAAATTGCTGATATTAATAACAATTAATTTGTGTCGACAGTCCTTCACTCGCTTGATAAAATAACCCCTTCAAAGGGACTGAGGCAAAATGTGAGCACAAATGTATGACGGCGCGGCGGGCGCCTTTCCTGGACTTTATTCTACTGGACGTTATTCCGACACGACTAGTTTCACATTTTTCATTTCTTTGTGGAATAACGTCCAAGACAGTCCCTTACAAAAGTTAGAGCTCTTCGTGACACAGAAACTTTTTGTTTGTACTGTATCATGGACTTTATTCTCATTGGTCGTTATTCTCACACGTTTTAATTTGAAATATCAGTTGACAGGGACGAAAGCAGGGATTTTTGGAAGTTATTCCACAAAAATTCCCTACTGGACTTTATTCCAACTGGACGTTATTCAACCATCCCTCAGACGTGACCCCTTGCCTACAGGGAAGCTAAACCTCCGTCACCTAAAATAATGACGGATTATATTTAATAAAATTGTATTTTTGTACTGATTATGATTTTTTATGATCAGGATTTGTTTGTTATGATTTGTTGATTCTACGTAACCTAAACACACCTTTTTAAGGGTTGGTTGAAGTGTTTCCCTCTTTGAACGTAAAATGCTGTAAAACTAGATGGGAAAAAATGCCTCAATTGTTCAATTAATTACAGTACCGTACACCTCGGATTATCCGGATTAATGTAGCGGAACACCGATCCGGATAACAAAAAATCCGGATAATCCGAGGTCATTACAATATCGCCTAAATAGAGATTGCGTACCTTAGCCCCTGCTAAATTGATGATGAAAACGTCGTATCAAGACTGTTAGACTGTACAACATATTAATCTTTCAAATTTTACAGGAGTTTAAGACCTAACTTTCATTATTAATCGTGCGAATATAATGTTAACTTTTACCTTAATTACGTTTTAGGTTTGGAATAAAACTGAAAATTTAATTATATAATTTATTAAGCTTAAATAATCATAACTCAAAATTACTCAAATTTAGAATTATAATGACGAAACTTAAAGTAGCCTAACTCAAAAAACTTATTACAGTAACTATTCTAAAGAAATAACGTAACGCATCAAACGCCAGCAATAAACCTACTCACAAAATTGCCGTAGGCCTACACCTTTGTTGATTACTGACAGTGCCCCAAGTAGCAATTCAGAAAACTATGTTCACGAAAATGCTGTAATGTACTGTTTAGGCATTGTGATTCCTTCAATTATTGTAATTCCTTCAATAATTATTGTGATTCCAAATGCGTACAGTAATCTATTATGTTTGCATTTTACTTTTAGAAGGCGCATTTCTCCCGTAAACTCGCTAAAATCATGTTTTGACCCTAATTTTAATTTTTGAATTTTTCTAAAGGACTGGTCCGGATAATCCGGGATCCGGATAATGTGGGGTCCGGATAATCCGAGGTGTACTGTAGTAGTTTTTTAATACCAAAAATAAAGAAAAATAAGCTTATCTTTTCAACTATTTTTGAAGTGAGTTTTAGATTTTTTTTTCATTGTTAGTCTATAAATCTCATAGCCACTTGCTGTAATTGGGCACTTCATGAAGTGTCCAGCGCATCACGGGCATTTCATGAAGTGCCCAACGCGCACTTCAAGTGCATATATATGGATTAGAGTTTTTGCGAACATGTGATAAATTAAATTGTTTTGAAAATCAACTATTGACTACTGTAATTAAAATTTACTGCATGTATTTATTTGTTGATGTTTTTTACCTTCAGAGCTTTGCCAGACGAATGTCTTGTGATGGTTTTGGTTGACCCATGTCTCGTCTAAGTAAATGATTGGGCGCGGGTTTTTTTCTTTTCTGAGGTTGTGCATTTTTCTCAAAAACGTAACGCGGGAAGCAACAACATTGCTACGTTCCATCAGAAATTTACGACCATCATTACATTTTTTGTATCGGAATCCCATGGTTTTCAAAATTTTCCAGAGGGATCCAAGGCTTCCACCAAAGCCAATCTTGTCTACCAATTGGGATTTCAATTTTGTGCAAGTCGGATACTCCCCCCTTTCATAAAACTCCAAAACTGTTCGCCGCACTATGTCCTTGTCGAACTGATCAAGGTCAGTGATCCACTTCTTGTGTCCTGTTTTTCTTTTAGGCGAGGAAAACTCAACTTGGTCTGGAATTACGATAGAGCCATCATCACTTATGTCGGCATGAATTTCTTGATTCTTGTTTCCTTCTCCCGTCACTCTTTGAACAGTTTGAATAGAAACGCAGCATGCCTCAGCCGTCGCTTTCTGTGTTTGGTGGAACACTTCCCACACGGTCAAAGTCGGCACGTTTTTGACAAGGTTTTTCAAGTAGTTATACATGTTGAAAATCGTACATTTAGTCTGGCTTCTAATATCAACTTTTCTTGAAGACATTTTCAATCATCGGTTAGTAATACAAAATAGAATAATATAAAATAAAATAAAGTAATAAAATAAACTAATAAAATAAAATAAAAACAACGCTAGAGTTCGTAACCAAATTAGCAAAAGAGGTTAAACATAACAAAAACAATAATCGACAACGCTTTTATATAAACAAAACAATGACATCTGATACAGAATTTGAATCAATCAGGTGATTAACGTTGAGAGGTGGTAGTGGAGGGGGAAATAAACAAACCCATTATTTCCCCTTTTCCGACCGCCTATTAATTTTGAATGAACTCTAGCCATCGCCATAGAACTATAACTATATATGTTTATACTTCTATGGCCACCGCATGCCACTGCCTTCATTCACATACTTCAAATGCGTCCCCTTCACTGCAGTAAAAAGGGTCAGGATTTTGTGTATTCTGATTATGCTCTTTAAACATGAACGGCTTTCCAAGCATGTCGTTCTTGCAGGTCGCCATATTTTTACAGTACACTCTCGATTATCCGAGCCCCGGTTATCAGAGACTGAGTTATCCGAGGCAGCTCTAAGCTTAAATATACGTTTTTATTTTCTTACTAAGCGTTATAATTATTCGTGAAAAAGTCGTTATTTAAAATTTTATTATTTGCAACTCGAAAGGACTTTCAGCCGTATTTATTGGTAAATACTGTATCTAATAAAGCATTTAGAAGTGGTCTTATTACAGCCCAACCTCAAAACACACGTAAACTCCCAAACTCCGCATTATCTGAGGTTCGTGTTATCCGAGATAGCCTCGGTCCCGAAGACCTTGGATAACAGGGTGTTATCCGAGATAGCCCAGACCTCCCTCTTCCAGGGGAATATTCCATACCCCCCTGACCCCCCGGTATGAGGGGCCCGATCAGGTGATTTTGCCCGAGGTCTGTTAAACCTGTCTACGGCCCTGGAGGTAGGCCAAGATAGCAGCATATTAAAGATGGCATGAATTTTTTCTTTTAGTACCGTAATTTCATTATTTGGAACTCAGGGAGGACCAGTAGGTCTAAACAAGTTATTATGCTAGGATTGGAGGATACAGCAAATGTGGAATTACGTAGTTGGTTTACAAAACATTTTGGTATTGATTTCGTATTATTTATTCGTATACTTGATCTTAGTTCAGGATTAAGCTGAATTACAGTACCTTAAAAAAATATATTGTGTTTGATTAATAGGCTGACAATAATGATTTCTAACATGGCATTTATTTATAAATACCAATCTTAAAAAAGCTCAACTCAAAAGAAGCTCAAAACCCGCGAGTTTTTAACTTGACTTGACTTAAGAAATCACAACTCACACACCCCTATTCTTCATTTAATGTAGCATAAACTCTTTCTCTTATTCCTTATGTAATGTATAACACACTTATACTACAAAATAACTTTGGAAACGTTTATCAAATAATGAATTTAAGTGAAAATAGTAGTTACTAATACAAAGGCTAATATGAGAAAAATAATAAATAATAAAGCAATCTAGTAATAATAAAGCAAAATAGTAAATAATAAAGCAATCTGCTATGCCAAAAGTAAAATATAAAAACAAAATTTTAGTTTTAGCGAATTTCCCCTATAGGGAAGAAGCTATTACCGTAGGTCTCATGGTAAGACTTAAGCTCGGGACCACTTAACTTTTCGTTTTGGGGCCCCCAGAAGCAAAAAACACTATTCGTTTGAATTTATATATATATATATATATATATATATATATATATATATATATATATATATATATATATATATATTTACGAAAACGAATAGTGTTCTGTTAGCACGATAGCGGCTGCAAAAATGGTCCGATCTTTATGAAATTTGGTACGGACGTGTAAAGTGGTAATCAATTGGACGAGTTCGTGAACCAGCCCGATCGGACCACTGGAAGGGGGGGTAAAGGGGGATAAACCCCCCAAAAATGGGTTTTTTAAAATTTTTTACAAAGAAAAATAAAATTTATCGAATTTTTGTGGGCACCATTGAATTCAGCTCAAAAAAAACAAACAATTTGGTATTTTGAAACACTGCTCTATGTCCATTGGTTACCGAGATATTGAAAGTGGTAAACACAGTACGTTGTCCCAATGTTAACCTTATGGGAAATAAGTAAAATTCTATATCTCGCTTATTTCTCAACATATCTCAATAAAACTTGGTAAATAGCTTCTTCTAGTTCAGATCTACTAAATATTGAATTAAAACCACCCAGTTTTAATATACCTGTAGCAGCACACCTGCATACTCATTCCCCATGTTATTCTTATGGAGCTTACAAAAACATGTCAAATCTCGCTATGTTGGATTGAGATATGTTGTTTTGCATTTGAAATTCCCTGAGTATGCAGGTCTGCTGCAACGGGGGTATTAAACATTTAAACTTCAATGTATTAGAGAACAGTTCACTAAAATATCTGAGAAAAAATTTGATCAAAATTTTAACTGTATAGGAATGCAGTTTGATATTCAAAAAGTGAAATGCTAATTGTTTGTATTTTATTCCCCAATCACGAGTATTTTCATGCATATAATTTGCAAACTTAGTGTTTTATTTTTATACACTTTTTGTGGATCTTATTTGGAAAGAAGTGTGTTCCATGATTATAAATATCATCAGTTATAAGTATTTTTAAAACTACATGTTAGTTAGTACCTCATAAACTAAATATTTCTAAACCTTGATAAAATATCAAACATGTTTGAAGTTTCAATCACCAAAAAATCTCAGTTTTCTTTTACTTTTAAACTGTATAAATACCCATTAGAACTAATTCTGAATTTACCTATGAAAAGTAATTTTGCATCCAAAACAAATCCTGAATTATTTTATGAATGGAATCAATGATTGAACCATTTTTCAGCCAACCGTCGTCGCGGCCGAAATTATGTGCAATTATGTGTGATTTTTGCACTTCGCAGCGTTCACAAAAATTAAACTGACTGTTTTCCATGTTCGATAGACACATGCTTATGTTAAGGGTGGATTTACATATGGGCTTAAAGGGCTATAGCCCAGGGCGGCAGAATTTGGGGGGGCGGCAAATTTGAGAGAGAAGTGACAACCCCCCCTGAAATCGTAGAAATAGCCTTGCTTAGGGCCCGGAACAGGTAAAAACGGTCCAGAAGGACCACAACAGGGTAAAAAAGCACACGCGCGAGGGATAAAAAAAAAGGTCACCACTTTTGCTGAGCCGGAAATCCCGCCGCCGGCCGCCCTACTCCCCCTGTGTAGCCCAGGGGCGGCAAATTTCCAAATCCGCCTCTGCTTATGTTGTGCCATTGCACAAAACAACAATAGTTCAATAATATTTGATAATATTACTTGCAATGGTCGCATCCTTCTGAGCATACTCAAATTTTCAATCATTATTATCACATAATTTCATACTTTTTTTAAGTGAAAAAATCCCCCCAAAATTTCCTCTGATGGCGCCCTGAGCGCCATATTCCCCCCATTCTGGGCACCCCTGGTCCAGAACCTGGCTCAGAGCCTTTCAAGCAACAGAATGGCCGAGTGGATTAAGGCGTCAGGAGATGATCGCTGGTTCAAATCCCATGTCAGGCAACAAATTATTATTTTGGGATTTTTTTTCAAAAATAATTTATTTCAATCAAACAAGTCAGTATTTATTAGTTTTTTTTTAATAAAAAAACTTATTTACATATTATAGCGGCATTTTCTGAGCAGTACTGAGGTTCTGGGCCAGATTCTAGGCCCGAGCCTGGCCAGTACTGCCACACTACTGACCAAAACCTGGCCCAGAAATTTATTTCCACATGGGAATGCATCCATTAACAGTCATAAAAAATAAATTAAGTTACAATAGTGTGAATATTGTACACTAAACCGCTAATTGACATACAAAATACAGTACACTCTCGATTATCCGAGCCCCAGTTATCCGAGACTCCGGGTTATCCGAGGCAGCTCTAAGCTTAAATATACGTTTTTATTTTCTTACTCAATTCAATTCAATTCAATTCAATTCAAAATCTCTTTATTCATAATAGTACAAAGTATACATGAATAGTGTCAATTTTTTGTCATTAATCTTATTCATGATTAATTATTGCAACATTTTGTTTGGAAACTAACATAGACACTGATTAAAACTAACATAGACAATATACCATAACAGCTTTATATTTTATAGCTATAATTCATCAAGTGAATATAAGGCTTTGTTGATGAGGAATACCTTTAACTCCCTCCTGAATTTTGCCATGTCATTCGCCAATTTAATTTCATTTGGAATTTGGTTGTAAAATTTGGAGCCAATATAAATTGGCTTTTACGGTAAAGTTCCAATCTGTGGTTGTTTAAAGCAATATTTGTTTTGTTCCTTGTATTATATTGGTGGTTTTCACCAGTTAATGCCAACTGAGAAAATCTTGTTTTGATAGAAAAAACTGTTTCATAGACATATAGTCCGTAAACTGTCATTATATTTAATGATTTAAAATGTTCTTTTACGTCAGCGTTATAATAATGCGCAAAACAAGAGTCTTTATTTAAAGTTCTTTTATTTGCAACTCAAAAGAACTTTCATTGTCGTATCTATTGGTTAATACTATATCTAATAAAACATTTTGAAGTGGTCTTATTACAGCCCAACCTCAAAACACACGTAAACTCCGTATCATCCGACGTTCGTGTTATTCGAGGTAGCCTCCGTCACGAAGACCTCGGATAATCGGGAGTGTACTGTAGTAAAAATAATATTTTTTGTATTTAGGATAATTTTAGGGTAATTTAAGAATTTTTAGGGTAATTTTCTGAAGAATTTAGGGTAAAATTGGTTGGTTATGGTGGAGACAGTGCACCGGTGACCAACGGGTTACAATAATTTAAGGTTTAAGGTTTTAAGGTCAAAATATTTATCAATTAGTTTAATTTTTTACTTTTTCCCCCCTATACAATGTATATGGAAAAAGTATTGTTTTCGTAAAAATTTTTAAATTTGAGTTGTTAGTGGATATATTTGTTTTAAATGCTCCCTGAATCCAAAAAAGTGGTTTTTGGCGTGGTTGTCTGTCTGTGTGTGAGTGTGGATGTAAACAAAGCTAGAGATGACACCAGTGCTCCGATTTTCATGAAATTTGGCATGTAGGTATAAAGCTGTGGTATCTCCAGGCGTATTTTTAGTTTTTTTGAAATTTGATTTTTAAGGATATTTACCTCATAAAACCCCATAACAAATTACAAAAATCCAAATTTCTCAATAACGGCTCTAATTACTTTGATAAAAATTTCATAGCTTTTAGTGCTTAAGATGACAATTAAAATGACACCACCTGCATGTCTGTAAAAATTCAGATTCAGGAGATATGGGGTTTCAGTGTAAAAAAATTCATATTTTTCAAATTTCACAAAAACTGTTAGTTTAAAAGAAAATATACATGCACCCTTTAAATTTGGCTTGAAAAACTAAATAATCTAGTATTTTATATCATTAGTCTACGTCAACTGGTTGCAAAGATAATTGATATTTTAGTTTGGCGGTAAACGCAGTACGTTGTCCAATGTTATTCTAATGGCAAATATTCAAAAACCGATATCTCCGTAATTTATCAACCGATTTTGATAAAATTTGGTATATATTTGTGTGACAATTTATTGTTAATTTGTATTATTTCACTATATATGATTTCTGGTTTTAAATAACTTGAAGGGAGAAAGTATGTGTCAGTTTCCTGATACCGTTTATTTTAATAATTAGGCTATTAAATAATTACGCATATATTTGGCTTTTCTTTTAAATAATTAGGCTAGAATATTATTATTTTAGTTAAAAAGTCAAAACATATAAAAAATACTTTGATAAACAGGAAAAAATTTAATATTTAATACTCCGCAGATTTTGTTGAATCAAAGTTTCGATGGACAACATTCTGCTGCCCTGAAACATGGCAAAAAACGCGAACCTGAGACCAATGGACTTAGAGCAATGATTGAAAAAACCAAATTGTTTGCTTTTTCAAGCTGCATCCAATGGTGAAAACAATAATTTGATTACTTTAATTTTTCAATTTGAAAAATCTAAAAAATCCAATTTTAAGAGGTAAAAGCAGCCTTTACCCCACTTTGGATATGTCGATCTGGCCAATTTATGAACTTGTCCAAGAGAAGCTAGTTTTACATGTCTGTACTAAATTTTGTTTTGATCTGACAATTTTTACGAGAGTTATAGTGTTAACAGACAAAAAAATAAAAATTCTATTTACCATATAAGCCCATGTTAAATTTTGAAACAAATCATGATTTTTGCAGGTAAAAATGTGTTTTCCCGATAAACTCACTTCATGTCCAGAAAGGATATATAAAAAGCTATTAATTGACATAAAAATTAATATGATTTCAGAGGCTACCCGAAACAAATATTTTTTGTCCATTCTATTCAAACGACGGTAATAGCTTATTCCAGAGGAATTTCGCTAAAATTACCGGTGATGATTAATAGTAATTATCTAGCAGCATTTTGAGAATATGGATTTGTTTTACAATTGTTTTTTACAATTAACAATTTAAATTAGATTTTTACAGCTTGGCGGCTGTTTCGGATGTAACCTCCCCACATAAAACACCCATCCATATACTCAAGCTTAAAACTGTCCTTAGGCAAGAAGGAAACAAGTTCTGAAGAGAAATTCCTTATACCTTTGACGTGCATCAATCGTCAAGTGGGGCTCGAGTGCAGTTAGAACCTAGAAAATGCTGATGATAATTCTGCATGATTCTTCTGTTGACAGATTTAAATCAATTACTTAATTTATCAAAAATAATTCACTATTAATTCATACATAACTAATCCTTGAGTAATTATCAACCAAGTGGATGTACAAGCTTAAAATGTGATTAATTCAAGTAGGTATAGGTTCAAGATGAGTTTTCGGATGATAAACTAGATGACTAGTTATTAACACTTCAAATTAATGAATTATAGAAAAGATTAGATTAAAAAGCTTGTATACATGCAGGGATAGAATGTCATGTAAAAATATGGCTTTTACCTCATTGCAATTAATTAAATCATGAGTCTTTTTTGCCCTCTGAAATGAATGAATAGTCAATCAGTTACATTTGGTGTAACACGTATTTAACGTAGTAGCTTCACAAATTTAAAATTTTCAGTTAACTGTGTTATGTTTCTAATCTGGCTATACACTTTCATTTGGAAAATGAATAATTCATAAGATCTTTAAGTAAATAAATTATGGAAGTAAATCAATAATATAAGAAAATAATATGCTGCATCATTTTTTTATGTTTTCAATATTTTTTTATATATTTTTTTTAAATAATACCTCGGTGCAGCAGTCCTGCATACTTGGTGGGGTCCAAATGCTTAGAATCAAATTTCAACTCAACATAAGTGAACTCAGTTAAAAAACTATACAGATTGGCAACTCAAGACCTAAAGATTTTATCATCGACACTTCCTTTGATACCAGGGCAATATGTGCAACAGAACAGCCACCCCACCTGAACAAATGGGCTCAAAAAATGCAAGAGGCTGCAAACCTATACTTCTTCATGAATAGTGATACTGATATATGACTTTTTTATATCCTCCAATGAAAAGAATAAGACAGAGAATGAATATGCAGGTTTGCTGCTGCAGGTATTTGGAAATTGGGGTGTTTTAAGTCGATATCCAGTAAACCTCAACTGGAAGAAACCATGATCAAAGTATTAACATAAAAAGTATTTAGATATTTGTTAACAATAGGACTCTACAACACGACTTGAAAATTTAATTTATTGATGAAGTTTCCAAACAGTTATACAGGACCTTCCATGACAGAACATTCTACCACTCGAACACACTCATTAAACAACTTTCCAGACAACACGACGGGGTACGAAGACTAAGACGGAGGTGGAGCAGAGACCTACTGAACTGACATTCACATACAGTATTAACTTTTTTGATTGACAAACCTCAGTTTGAGCCAGTGGGTTTATAACTTCATTTTGCATTGTTTTCGTTATTTTTTTCACATTCATCATACCATTTGGAAATAAAGCAAAATTGTATTGTACCAAATATAAAATAAAAGTTAAAAAAATACCCCCGTTGCAGCAGACCTGCACACTCAGTGAATTTCAAATGCAAAAGAGCATATTTCCAAGGCCACACTATTTCAATCCAACATAGCGAGATTTGACATGTTTTGGAAAGCTCCATAAGAAAAACATGGGGAATGAGTATGTAGGTTTGCTGCAACAGGTACGTCAAAACTGGGTGGTTTTAATTTAAATTTAGTAGATTTGAAGTAGAAGAAGCCATATACCAAGTTTTATTGAGATATGTTGGGAAATAAGCGAGATAAAGAATTTTACTTATCTCCCATAAGGATAACATTGGGACAACGTACTGTGTTTACCACTAGCGATATCACAGTAACCAATGGTCATAGAGCAACAATTCAACGTACTAAATTATTTGTTTTTAAGCTGAATTCAATGGTTTAAACCATAATTATAAAAAGTGACAAAGTGCAAAGTGTCAGTGAATCTGTCACTAACGAAAGACACCTGTGTTTGTGGGCCGCCGAGCAGACCTTCAAGGCACGTAAAAACTACAAGTTTTCGTGGATCAAGAATGCCGGAAAAATATTTCTTCAAAGACGAGAGGCGGAGCCTGCAATTCTTGTGTCTGACATTACTGACTTGGACAACATTAAATGATTACCTTCGTATGTATGTTAAGTCTGCTTGCATGTCTTATTTATTCTGCATGTCGCATGTAATTTTTTTCTGATTATATCAAGTATTCATATGTAAACATGCTCCAAATTATTATATAATTAGTATTAGGTGTAATTTATTTAAATTCAATAAAATTTAAGCATGAATAGTCTTAACTCTATAAATTTATATTACCAAAATGTCAGAGGCTTACAATCTAAAACAGTCCCATTTTACTTAGGTGATATAGCAGGTCAGTGGGACGTAATCACAATAACTGAAAAGTGGCTAGTAGAATCCATTTCAAATGGTGAGCTTTTCCCACCTTGTTATCAGGTTTTCCGGCGTGATAGGGGGAGTAGGGGCGGGGGAGTCCTTTTCTCTGTATCAAACAAAATTAAAGCAAACAGACTCCAATATTTGGAAACTGACAGAGAGGATTTATGTATCAAACTTGAATTTTCAAACAAATGTTCTGTCATCGTTTGTGTAGTTTATTTTCCTCCAAATTCTAAGCTTGAAACATACACTAACTATTTTGAAAAGCTCGATTTATATAATTTTAAAAATGAAAAAGTTATAATTGTTGGTGATTTTAACTTACCGGAAATTAATGGGAAAAATTTTGATTTGAGCACAGGCAATTCATTTTGTAAACAGTTGTTATATTTTACTTAAATGTATAAGTTATATTTAGAAAATGATGTTAAAAATGAGCTCGGCAAGACACTTGATCTGGTTATATCTGATGTTGACGATTTGAATGTTTTTAAAGAGCCAGTTTCACTTGTGAAAGTAGATCAATATCATCCACCACTCGTTTGCTGAACTTACTGGTTGCATGCATAATAAATCTAATATTAATAGTAGTTCATATAATTTACAAAGAGCAAATTTTTTAGAATTATATAACTTTTTTAGAGGTTTAAACTGGAAGGAGATTATGAATTTTACAAGTGTAGATGGTGCTGCAGATTATTTTTATAGTGTTTTGTACGATGCAGTTAGTCAATTTGTGCCTTTATCGAGAAGTAAAAAATCTAAGTACCCACCATGGTCTAGTTACAATATAATTTCAATGATAAAAAGAAAAGAAAAACTAAGAAGACAGTATAATAAATTTAAAATGCAAAGTTTATTGTTTGAGTAAATAAAAAATAAGAAGTAGAATTAAGTTAAATATTAGAATGGCTTACAATAATTATGTTAATGTCATTGAAAATCACATAAGTAATAATCCACAATCATTTTGGGGTATTATTAAAAGGCTTAGGAATGTAAACAATACCCCAACTGTCATGATGCTTGATGGCGAGGAGGCGGAGGGGGGCGAGGCGATAGCGGACAAGTTTTCCTCGTATTTCAGTTCTGTGGACTGGACAACGGCGAACTCTGCCGCCGCACGCTTCAATCACTGACCATGCCTAACGTTCCTTGCCTGTCGCTTACAATTATTACTGAGACTGAAGTACTTGCTGCAATTAAAGATCTCAAACCCAAACAATCATGTGGTCCTGATGGCATACCTCCTTATATTTTCAAAGCTTGTGCTGAATCATTTGTACGTCCTTTGTCATTTATATTCAATCTCTCGTTAAAGCAAGATTATTTTCCCTCTGCTTGGCGGTGCGGTAAAGTTGTACCTATCTTCAAAAAGGGGGACCGAGCCAATATTCGGAATTTCAGGCCCATGACATTATTATCTGCTCCTGTTAAAGTTTTTGAGTCGATCCTCTATAAGCATTTATTTAGGCATGTCAGTTCTTTTATTAGTCCTCATCAACATGGTTTCTTTACTAACAGATCAATTAACTCCAACTTACTGATCTTCTCTGAATATTGCATTCCAGTTTTGGATACTGGAGGTCAAGTTAACGTTGTATATACCAATTTCGAGAAAGCGCTTGATAAAGTTAATCATGCTTCTTTACTTTGCAAATTAAATTATTTTGGTCTCTCCAGCCCACTCATAAAGTGTTTTTTGTTCTTACTTGCGCAGCGGGAAACAAAAAGTGAGTTTTATGTTGAATCAGGGGTCCCACAGGGATCAAATCTTAGACCTTTACTGTTCTTGTTGTTCATCGATGACATAAAAAAATACATTTTGAATAGTGAATTCCTTTTATATGCCGATGACTTGAAGATTTTTAGAGCTGTTAGTACTGTGTCCGACTGTACAAGAATGCAGGAGGATATCGACCGTTTGTTCTTATGGAGTATGAAGAATCTCAAGTTCCATGTTGATAAATGTGCAGTAATATCATTCACGAATTAATCAGATGAAAACACTCTTCGTTATAGTTACAATTTAGGAGGCATTTCCCTCAACAGGAAATCTTCAATAAAGGATCTAGGCATTATAGTACAGTAAAATTTGCCCAAAAAAAGACCAAACTGAAAAAAAATTAGCCCCATCTTGAAACTTGGTATATAGGTCATCTTTAGGCTCTAGTTGAAGTATCCGATGAATCCACAAAAAATTCAGGGGGTGGAAGACCCCTTTTTCGAGGGTGGAAAGGGGGGAAGGTTGTATTTTTTGTAAATGCAATAACTCTCGTGACAAAGGTCTGATCCATATAAAATTTGGTGTGGGCTTTTAAAACTGTATATTTTAATACTACATAAAATTCTCTCTCTTAAGAGCTGAGATATTCATTATTAACAATTAAATACAAAAATAATTAAAATACATACAACATTGATAATAGCATTTCAACTTGCATTAAACCCAACCAAATTGTGCTGTAAATGGTTAATCTGAAAGCCAAAGATTTTCCCAGTAAAATAAGTCTAAAACTGATTCATTATTGTCATTAGAACCAGAAATATAAGAGAAATTGACATGTCATAATTTTTTCCCATTTACATAACATAGGAAATGAAGTATGTAGGTTTGCTGACAAGGGGATGAAGAAAAGTGGGACTTATGAGCCATAATCCAGTAAAACTCAACGATAGGAAGCCAAATACGAAATATGGTCGAAGAATGATAAAAATTAAGTGAGATTTATAATATTCTGTATATTTTGAGGTTATATTGGACAACGTACTGTGTTTACCAATTTCAATATCTCGGAAACCAATGGTCATAGAGCAATAATTAAAAATACTAAATTGTTTGTTTTTTTTGAACTGAATTCAAAAAATAAAACAGAATTTTCATAATTTTAATTTTTGGATACCAAAAAATAAAAAAAACCCATTTTTGAGGTGTTAAATCCCCCGTTTTGACCCCTTAGGATGACACGATCGAATTTATTTTTATGTAGTGTTAAAATATAAAGTTTTAAAAGCCCACACCAAATTTTATATGGATCAGACTTTTTTCACCGGAGTTATTGCATTTACAAAAAAATACAACCTTCCCCCCCTTCCCCCCTTGAAAAAGGGGCCTTCCACCCCCCCAATTTTTATGGACTCATCGGATTCTTCAACTAGAGCCTTAAGATGACCTATATACCAAGTTTCAAGGTGGGGCTAATTTTTTTCAGACAAAGTTAGTTTTTACTGTACTATTATCTTTGATTCTAAATTTACTTTCAATGAGCATATAGATTCCGTATGTAAGTTTGCCTTCAATATTATGGGTTTCATTAGGCGATCAGGCAGTTTTTTAAACAATATCAATGCAATCAAGCTCCTTTATTTTTCATTAGTGCGTTCTAGATTAGAGTTCGGCTCAGTTGTATGGTTTCCGCATCATAAATACCAAATTTCAAATAGAGACTGTCCAAAAACGATTTCTGAGGTATTTACATTTTAAAGCTTTTGGCCACTACACCAACATCATACCCTACCCTGAGTTACTGCAAATTTTCAAAGTGGATTCTTTAGATAAAAGACGGCGACTTATTTCCTTATCTTATCTGCACAGGCTGGCGACTGGCTCGCTGGACGACATGCCGTTGTTATCTTGTCTCAACTTAGCTGTTCCTTGCCACAACTCCCGGTCCCGCTTGCTTTTTACACCCTGGTTCTCTCGCACTAATTTTGGTGCTAATTCACCAGTGCAGACAATGATTAAACTGTTCAATACATATTCTGTAAATGACATTGACATTTTTAACAGCTCCTTAAAGTCCTTTCGTCGCGTTATTACTAATTTATTGCAAAATTGAATATAACCTCCTATTTACCACTGTTTGCATGAACTTTTATTGTTATAGAAGAACCATTGTTATTAAATGTTATTGTTATGGTATGACTTATTATTACTTATTGTTAATATTAATATGTTATGATTTATTTATTTATTGTTAATATATGATAGGCATTGGAAGTTGCATTTTCCAGTTATACATTTTCTCCTCCATTATTATTTACTTTATTTATCGTAACTAAATAAGTATATATAAGATTAGGCTGCTGTGAGATATTTTAGCATATGCATGTTATCAAGATTTTGAACTTTTGAATGGACTGAATCCTCCACTTGATTTTGATTGTAATTAATGCTGCATTATAATTGAGCATGACCTGTTATGTAGCATTTTGAAATAAATAAACAAATAAAAAAAATAAATAAAATTACATTATTTTAATTTTTAAGTGTAAAAAATGCAAAAAAAAACATTTTTTAGGGGTTTATACCCCCTAGGTTTACCCCCCTTAACCCTCTTCCAATAGTCTGATCAGGCTGGTTTTTGAACTCGTTCAAATAATTACTACTTTACTGTGCCAAATTTCATTCAGATTGGACCATTTTTATGCAAGTTATCGTGCTTAAAAACACAACGAATAATCCTCGTTTTATATATATATATATATATATACACATATAATATATATATATACTATATTTTTGTCAAATACCACTTATCATTGTACAGCCCAACCTATATCAGCACCTTGAAATTTGCGTGATCGTTCCTCTTAGGGCGTAGGCATCCGCTAAAAAAAAGGATTTTACAAAATTCAAAGTTTCAAGGGGTTTTTGGCGAGGTCGAATTTTTCAAAATTTCCCATATAAAAGTGTTATGGACGATCTTTTGTTTCCATTTTCAATGTTCATTCTATCAGCCAGCTGAGTTAGTTTCACAAATGTACATAAGATGTTACAGCTGATTATAACTTTATTTCTTTCATCACGGTTTTATTGTTCTTTTGTTGATTTTTTATATACATAATTATGTACTATATAAAAGTTACATTTAGTTTAGTTTTAGTACGTAATCTGTTTAGTTTATGGCACCATGTTTATTTCGGCAGTGGGAGTTGTAATTATGCCTGTTACAGTACACTCCCGGTACTCCCGGTTATCCGAGGTCTTCAGGACAGAGGCTACCTCGGATAACACGAACCTCGGATAATACGGAGTTTACGTGTGTTTTGAGGTTGGGCTGTAATAAGACTTCAGAATGCTTTATTAGATATAGTACTTACCACTAAATACAACAATGAAAGTCCTTTCGAGTTGCAAATAATAGAATTTTAAATATAAACTTTTTTCACACATTATTAAAACACTTATAGTAAGAAAATAAAAACGTATATTTAAGCTTAAAGCTGCCTCGGATAACCCGGAGCCTCGGATAACCGGAGATCGGATAATCGAGAGTGCGTACTGTATGATGATTTTGTGTTTAATCTTATTTTACCTCTATAGTTTAAAGCCTGAAGTGTGTGCTGCCTTTGTGGTTGAGTCTTAAACTAATTCCCCACAAGACTGAAAGAAGAGGCAATGTATACAGACATTGGAGGGGGGGTACGGAATTTTTTTAGTCCGAGAGACTGTTCTATAATAGCCTAATTTAATTCATTGATCTATTTTATATAGAAATCCTTAAATCATAAACATTTCTGACATAGAGGTTTTTTTGGTGGAGTCAAAGGATTGAAATGTGCCCATATAAATGTAATGGATGATCTTTTGTTTACATTTCCAACTTAATTCAGTCAAGCAGAGGGTAATAATTAGCTTCACAAACGTATACGTTGTTTCAGCTGATGTATAATTTGATTCTTTCCATCACGGTTTTATAGTCCAGTCAAAAAACTTGAAAAAATGGCCCAACCTGGAAAAAATTCGGTTAATTTTGAAACTTTGCACACTTATTTAGAAGTACCTAAGGATGAAAATACCAAAAGTCCTGGAAAATATGTGGCGAGCTCTGGTGGCAATTGATGGAAACAGGGTACTTTTTCTAATTTTACGTAAAAATCTCGAGAACCGTTGGTCGGAGGTGAGGACTTTAAATGTACATAATAAAGCTTATTAAATTTGCTACAAAATGATGTGGTACATTTTCTTTGTACTCCTAACGGTTACCGAGTTATAGGGCGCCAAAAATAAGGATCTTTTCACGATTTTCCCCTAAAAATGAGCAAAATTTGGTTTTTTTAGTTTTTAACGCATGAAAATAAAAATTATCTAATTTTTGTGGGCACCATTGAATTCAGCTTAAAAAACCAAACAATTTAGTATCCTGAATCATCGCTTTATGTCCTTTGGTCACCGAGATAATGGAGGCGGTAAACACCTCATGAAACATGGAACTCCAAACAAATATAGCAAACTCTAAAGCAAACTGTCTGAATTGTTTCCCTCCACTTCTGCACACTAGGCAAGCAAAAACACAAGCCAACTCTGATACTGTGGAAAAGTGGCAAGAAGTTAAACACCGTAAGCCGAGTACTAACTTATGCCTAAGGTCACGCACACCGTCCATCACCCTTGAAAATCGATTTGATCTGTTATCTGACTGTGCCACAGAGGAAGATGAAGTTTTGAGTAAAAAAGATGAGTCAAATAATCCAGAAAATTTTTTTAAAACAAAAAGGATAAAAAACAGAAAAGACACAGCAGAGTATGAAAATAAAAATACTCAAGAAAGAAGACCCAAGAAAACAAAAATGCTTATGTGTACAGACAGCCATGGAAGAGATTTAACTTTCTACCTAAACCAACTTACAAATAAGTTTGATGCTGTGGGTTTCGTTAAACCTGGAGGATGTACATCACAAATCCTTAATGATGTTAATATAGAAGGTGAACAATTAGGAGCTGAAGATATCTTATTAATCATGGCTGGATTGAATGACATCGCTAGAAATGAAGCTAATGGTGCCTTGAACAATATATCAAGATCAATCGAGAAATACAAGAGTCATAATATAGTTCTAGTCGATCTACCTGTAAGGCATGACTTGGTTGAATGGTCGTGTGTGAATTTAGAGATCGAAAAAACAAACAGGGCTTTGAATGAACTTGTTCAACAATATAGCCATGTCACTTTAGTTAAAGTAAGTTTGGCCGACCGTAAATTCCATACTCATCATGGCCAACATTTAAATAGAAAGGGTAAGCGTTGGCTGACAAGCAAGATATACAACGCAGCATCCAAAACACCCATAGAAGAAGAAAGAATCCATTTATCAGCCTCAGAGAACCATAAGAGGTTACCAGATGAGGTGACATCAGCTCCTGGAGAAACTATTTCAACAGCAGATGCAATAACCAAGGAAAACAATGTAACTGACACGTTTCAGGGAAACGACAAACAGCTGACAATACTATCTGCTCAAACAGAGGTAGCTTTGGTTTAATTAGTACTACTACAAGTAATTCTGATTTTGGAAATCAGGACTGTGCATACGATATGAAATTTCAAGATTATAGATCCAGGTCTGACACAAATTTTTATATATTTTCAGCTAATACCCAGTCATTAAGTGATAAGCTAAATGAGGTAGAGCTGTTACTGGATCAGAATAACATCTCTGTGTTTTGTGTATGTGAGCACTGGTATTTAGGTGAGACTAAAAACCTAGCTGTCATTGATGGATATGACTGTGCTGCTATGTTCTGCAGAACCAGGATGACTAAGGGAGGAGTTGCAATTTTTACTAAAATTGGACTCAAATATAACGTAATTGACATTGAAGAGTTTTGCATTGAAAAGGATTTTGAATGTGTATGTGTACAAGTAAGCCCTAGTAAGACAGCAGTTGATGTGATTATTGTTTCAATCTATAGAATACCTAAGGGTAATCAACTTACATTTTTTGAGAAGTTGGAAAGGCTTATTGTCAAGTTGTCCCATTATGGCCTCCCGTTAATTGTATGTGGCGATTTAAACATTGATGTCAATTTGAAGGAGAGTATTTCTGTTGATTTCTTGGATCTACTCCGGTCTCTAAATTGCCACTGCCTGAATTGGAAGCCAACCAGAGGAAAGGCCTGTTTAGATAATGTCTTTACTGACATATTAAAGAGTGACATAAACACTGTTGTCCTCTCTCCACCGTTGTCCGACCACAATGCCCTGTTGACATCACTATGTCTATCAAATTACAAACACAACAATATTAGAGTGTCTAGTTCTGAAGAAAATAAGACTAAGCTCATCAGGAACTTTAGTGGACCAAACATTGACAGTTTTATAAGAACACTTGGTAACATAAATTGGTACCATGAATTTGATGGCAATTATAAAGACTTTGACAAGTTTTTCTCAATTTTCCGTAATGCCATGGAAGTTTGCTTTCCAGTTAAGACGATTACATTCAAGGCTGCAGAGTCTCGGAACAGTCCAAAGATAAAGTGGTATACTAGTGAGTTAGCCAATAAGCGTAAAGAAGTCGAGAAGTTTTATGACTTTTGGCAGTGGGCTAGGAGGTATAATACTCTTGTGGAAGAAACTAAAAATAGTTACTTGCAAGCTAAAGCCACTTATAAGAAAGCTCTGGTGCAGGCCAAACTGAAAGCTAATGCAGACTCAATAGCTTCTGCTCCAAATCAGTGCAAAAGGGCTTGGGAGCTGATCAACAAGTCAAAGAGCTGTGTAAATTCTCCAGTAGTCGACATGTTGTCACCGCAGACCTTCAGTGACTTTTTCATCACCGCCGTAGATGACATCTGTAGCCAAGTTCCGTCTTCAGTAGCAGAAGCTTCACAGCTGGTCAAGAATCACCCAGTCAATATGCCTGTTTTTGCTATGAGGCCTTTATCTTGTGAGGAGGTGTCAAAAATAGTGATAAATATGAAAAGCAGCAAGTGTCGAGATATCTATGATATCAGCAGTGATCTAGTGAAGAGTGTGCTTCCAGTAATTTTGTGCCCCCTTACCTTTTGTCTTAATTTGTGCCTAACCAGTGGAATTTTTCCTGAGTGCCTCAAGCTGTCAAAAGTTGTCCCTATATTTAAGAAGGGTGATTATCAGTGTCCAGAGAGCTATCGTCCGATCTCCGTCGTACCAATCTTCTCCAAAATTTTGGAAAAAGCTATGATACACCAGGTAAATTATTTTTTTGAATCAAATCATTTGTTTTCTAAATTCCAATTTGGCTTCAGAGGAGGATTGTCAACTGTGGATGCAGTTGGAAGTCTTGTTGCTGCAGTTTTAAATGGATTTGAAAAGCATGCAATCACACTTGCCACCATGTGTGATCTTTCCAAGGCATTTGATTGCGTCCCACACGACATTCTCCTCTCTAAATTAGAATATTATGGTATAAAAGGTGTGGAGCTAAGTCTTTTTCGGCAGTACTTGACCAACCGTACACAGAGAGTCTCTTACAACAATAGTCTCTCTGAAGTAGCGGTTACGAGAAGTGGAGTACCCCAGGGATCGGTCCTTGGCCCATTCCTTTTCCTAGTTTTAATTAACGACTTACCCTCTAATGTTCCTAAATCATGTAAATCTTTAATTTTTGCTGATGACTCAACTCTTTTTTGTAGCGATGTCAGTACTGATAATATTAAAGTTCAGATGGCAAACTGTATTTCAGAATGTAATATTTGGTTACAAAGCAATGGTTTATTATTAAATAACAACAAAACTCAGTCCATCCTCTTTAGCTTGAATCATCAAAATGATAGCCTGGTACATTTAAATGGAAGCGTAAAATTATTGGGAATATCCTTGGATGCTAAGTTGACTTGGAGTGATCATATTAATAATGTATGCAGTAGGGTTTCAAGAGTAATTTACTTACTTCGTAAACTTAAAAATTGTATTCCAAAATCTTATTTGAGAATGGCTTATTTTGCTTTTTTCAATAGCATCATAAGTTATGGTATATTACTTTGGGGTTGTGGCCATGATATGAAAAGAGTACTGTTATTGCAAAAGAAGGCAATTAGAATTATTACATACTCCAGCTACAGGGCACATTGCAAACCTCTTTTCAAGAATGAAAAAATTCTTACCGTGTATAATCTATTTATTTTTAAATGTCTGTTGAATGTAAAACTTAATTTAGGGTCTTTAGCATTAAGGAGTGATAACCATGAGCATTTAACAAGGAGTAGGAATAAATTAGACTTACCACAAGTTAGGCTCGTGAAAACTCAGGAATCCTACTCTTATGCTGGTATCAAAATGTTTAACAGGCTACCCTCGGAATCTCATCATGTTAGTATGAAATCATTTAAATCTTGTTTGCTGGAGTGGTTATATGAAAATCCTTTTTACAGTATAGATGAATACTTCAGCTGTACAAAAATTGATCTTAGCTTTAAATAATTTGGCTAAACACACTTGTAATTAATGTCATAGATATATTCAATTGTTAACTTTTAAATTTTATATTCAGTTACTCTACATTCTGTTAATTTTTTTATATTTTATATGAATGTTATATTATTGTTAACATTTTTTTAATTTTATCTTGTTGATTTTTGTTAATTTTATTGGCTTTTAACTCAACCCACATAGTATTATAGCTTAAGTCAGTTGTCAAATAGGCTATAAATCATTTAATTAATTGTCACAAATGTTTTTTTTGACGAAAACTGTACAAGCCTTCTGTCTTGTTTTGTTTAATAAAGTCTTGATTCTTGATTCCTCTTACATTGTGCCTATGTTATCCTTATGGGAAATAAAAAAAGTTCTATATCTTGCTTATTTCTCAACATATCTCAGTATAACTTGATTTGTGGCTTGATATAGTTGAGATATATCGTATTAGGGCCTATAATCCTTAATTTTCACATTTACGTGTCAGCAAACCTGCATACTCACCTGCATAAGAATAATACAAACAGTGGAGTATGCAGGTTTGCTGACACGTAAATGTGAAAATTGGGGATCATAGGTCCTAGTATGATATATCTCAACTATATCAAGCCACGAATCAAGTTTGACTATTATACGTTGTGAAATAAGCGAGATATAGAACTTTTTTATTTCCCATAAGGATAACATAGGTACAATGTAAGAGGTGTTTACCGCCTCCATTATCTCGGTGACCAACGGACATAAAGCAATGATTCAGGATACTAAATTGTTTGGTTTTTTAAGCTGAATTTAATGGTGCCCACCAAAATTAGATAATTTTTATTTTCATGCGTTAAAAACTAAAAAAACAAAATTTTGCTCATTTTTAGAGGAAAATTGTGAAAATATCCTTATTTTTGGCGCCCTAAAACTCGGTAACCGTTAGGAGTACAAAGAAAATGTACCACATCATTTTGTAGCAAATTTAATAAGCTTTATTTTGTACATTTAAAGTTCTTACCTCCGACCAATAATTCTCGAGATTTTTACGAAAAACCAAAAAAAGTACCCTGTTTCCATCAATTGCTACTAGAGCTCGCCACATATTTTCCAGGACTTTTGGTATTTTCATCCTTAGGTACTTCTAAATAAGTGTGCAAAGTTTCAAAATTAACGGAATTTTTTCCAGGTCAAACCCTGTTTTGACTGGACTATTATGGTTGTTTTGTCAATTTATTTAGGTCATATATGCACTAAGCAAGGGTGCTGAAAAGTCCCAGAATGGCTAAATATTTTTTGAACCGAATTGGTTTGAGAAATCAAACTTTGCACATTTACTCCTATGTAAAAAAAACTAATTCCTGAGGTATTTATTGACTCTTGGCCCCCAATGGGGGACGGCCCACAAGTAGTCGGTACAAAATCTTAAATGTAAGCATAGGTCGATATGCACATCATTTTAAAGGGCTAATTAAGTAGAGTTCAGTGCCGCAAACTGCACTTCGAAAGGTGCATTCATTACAAAAATGCTGCCATGGAAATGAAAAAAAGTGGATGATTTAGACTTAAATACAATAGATCTCAAATAGGTGAAGCTACAAAATAATTATTTCTAGAATATGTTGAGAAATGAGTGATGTAGAGTTTGATTTATTTTCCATAAGGATACCATATGGACAATGTGGGTAGGTACTGATGTTTACCACTTTTAATTTCTTGATAACCAATGTACAAGCAGCGATGATTCATAATGCCTTGCTAAATTTTTCAAACTGAATGTTTCAAACGTTCAAACCTTTTTCGATGAGTACAGTGCATTTAGCTTTAAAAGGGGAAATCCTGGACATCCAAAAATAAGTTTTTCTAACCAGCGCCAATTTATTCAATACACCTCCCCCAATATGTAAGCAAAAGTTACACTGATTTGAGCGTCGGGTTTGTGTGGGAGAGGGGTTGGTAGGAGGGAAAATGTATTTTTTTTACTTTTTAGCAAATATCTTGAAAACAGTGCGTTTTTTCTAAAGAATCAAGAATCAAGAGTTTTATTGTCGTTGACCTTTTTGTTTACAAAGGAATAGACATTGTCAATATACAAGCATTAAAATACAATATTTTCTAAAATTAAAAAAAAAACAAAATACGTAATGACGGGTGAAGGGTATAAAATTATAAAAAAACTTAATTAAAATTCAATATTTACATTGGTTTCTAGAAATTCCGGAATATCATAAAAAGGATTGTTAATTAACCATTCACATATTTTTGATTTAAACACCTTGAAGGGAACAATTCTGGCTGAAACAGGTAATTTATTAAAGAAGCGTATACAGTACAGTTTATGGCTAATACTACTTTTTTTAAGTCTGTGAGCCGGTGTATCTAATTGAAGTTTTGATCTTGTATTATAAGAATGGAAATCTTGTCTAATATTAAATTCATTTAAGTTCATTTTAGTGTACTGCAGAATCTGGTAAATGTATAAATTAATTACTGTCATTATTTTAAGTCGTACAAAAAGAGTTTTGCAGTGCTCCACGGGACCCGCTCCACAGATAGTTCGAATTACTTTTTTCTGTAAAATAAGAATTTTGTTTGAATGAGACGAATGCCCCCATAGGATTAGTCCATAAGATATATGTGACTGAAAAAAGCAAAGTATGTCATCCTTAAATAATCAAAAGAAACAAAATCTTTTAGCTTCCAGATTAAGTAACTAACACGGGAAATCTTTTTACAAGTGTTATCTATTTGTTCTTGCCAGTTTAATTTAGAATCAATATAAAAGCCAAGGAATTTAACAAAATGTTTTTCAATTTCATTGGAGAGGCTAATTAAAATATTTTGTGTTTTATCTTGATTACATTTAAGCTTGTTAGCTGAAAACCAAACCGATGCTAGATTTATGGCTTCATTAGTGATTAAATTGAGAGTGTGAATGTCTTTATGAGCTGCTATTAGGGTAGTATCATCTGCATAAATTACAGAGTCGACCCTGACATTTCCCATATCGGTAAATCATTAAAACATATTAGAAAAAGGAATGGTCCTAGGACCGAGCCCTGCGGAACACCCGAAACCACCTCCCTTGAACCAGATAGCATCCCCCCAGCAGACACATATTGCCTTCTGGTGCTCAGATATGATTTAATGAAACCTATCTGTGGATGTTTGACGCCATAATATTCAAGTTTTGTTAGCAAAACGTTGTGAGGGACACAATCAAAGGCTTTTGTTAAGTCAAATAATGTAATAGTCCAGGCAACGAAAGGGTATAGAGGGAATTGCATGGATCACAATTTTTGACTTTGTAACTTTGTTTGGACTAGTTAGGAGTAAAACATATCAAAAGTCCCCGCCCTTAGCCCTTGAGCCGGCTGGGCTGGAAGGGCCTAAAGGTACAATTTTTTGGTTTTTCCTAAATATCTTGAAAACTATCAACTTTTAGTACTCCCTATTAAATTTAAAAATTAAAGAAAATTAAATTTCCTGTAAGAAAAATATATAATATGTCTACTTTGGTCCAACCATTTACAAGGTAGGCACTAATTTTATTAATATTTAAAAAAATAGCCCTTCCATAAGAAATACATGTAAATTTGAGGGTAACTTAGATACTTAGGTGAAATGAGCTTTGCACAATTGGGCATCTAAGTTACCCTCAAATTTACATGTATTTCTTATGGAAGGGCTATTTTTTTTAAATATTAATAAAATTAGTGCTTATCTTGTAAACGGTTGGACCAAAGTAGACATATTATATATTTTTCTTACAGGAAATTTAATTTTCTTTAATTTTTAAATTTAATAGGGAATACTAAAAGTTGATAGTTTTCAAGATATTTAGGAAAAACCAAAAAATTGTACCTTTAGGCCCTTCCAGCCCAGCCGGCTCAAGGGCTAAGGGCGGGGACTTTTGATATGTTTTACTCCTAACTAGTCCAAACAAAGTTACAAAGTCAAAAATTGTGATCCATGCAATTCCCTCTATACCTTTTTTTGAGCATTCATTGCCTGGACTATAAGGGAAACTGTTTCTTTATTCTCAAAATCATTTAGTGTTTTATTTATAACATTTAGAACTGCTGAGGTGGTTGACTTTCCTTCCCGAAATCCAAATTGTGAATTTGTCAGTAGACTATTATTTTCAAAATATTCATTTAGCTGTTCATACACAATAGATTCAATAATTTTTGAAAATATTGGGACAATTGATATTGGTCTATAATTTTGAGGCAGAAGTTTATTTCCTTTCTTGAAAACTGGTACAACCTTTGAAATTTTTAGAATATCAGAAAAATAACCAATTTTTAAGGCTTTGTTGATACAAAAAGCTAATGGTGCACTTATTAAATTAACAGTCTGTTTTAGAACATAGTTTGAAAGCCAATAGAAATCCATGGTTTTCGAATTTGAAAATTTGGAAACTATTTTAACTGTATCATTGGGTGATTCCTCCCTCCAATTAAATGACAAATTTTCCTTTAAGCTTCCTAATAGATCAAATGCAGATTTATTTACAGCATCAATGTTAGTTTCCAGATCCCTAACAGAGTCAATAAAATAATTATTTAATTTTTCAGCCTCTAAACCCACAGATTTGGTACACATGGGTGAGTTTTCATGATTAATGACTTCCTAGGCAGCCTTGCATCTATTGGGGGCCACTTCAATATATTTTTCAAATGCTTTCCTTTTGGCTAATTTAAGCTCAGAATTGTATACCTTCTTACAGTTCAAATAAGCTTTATAAAAATGTTGAGTATTTTCTGACTTATTACTAAACGAATGTTTATAGATTGAGAAGACGGCCAACATATTTTCTCTTGTTATTATATTTCAATTTGTTATTATACCAGTTCAGTTTACCCTTTTTTTATTTTGATTTATTTCCTTTACTACGGACTAAGGGGGAGCAAAAATGCCATAAGTTAATATATTTTTTTAGAAAATCATCAAAATGTGTTACTTTATCAACATTACCACACTGATATTTGTCAATCATATTCCATTTCTCAGATATTAAGTCCTCCAAAAAATAGTTTACAGCCTCTTCATTTTGCTTTCTTACATATTGGTTAACATTATCAGGAGAATTAACATCAGATATTCCTTTATCTGTATCATGGATAAATTTGAAAAGCAAAACACCATGGCTAGCAAAACATCCACTTATTATACACTTATTATCTTATATGTATCCACTCATGATACATATCCGATGAGAAATTAACAATAACGTTATCCAAACAGGCTTTTTGTCGTGTAGGTTTGTTATTCGTACAGACCAAATTAAGACTACGCAACAAATTGAAGAACTCCTTTGATGGCCTATCCCTCACTACGCTCATTTCAATATTAAAATCCCCACATACTGCAATAAATTTTCCTAATTTTATAAGTTTTTTTAATAATAACTCAAATTTATCCAAAAACAAATCTATATCACCAGCAGGAGATCTGTAAACACATAAAATTGTCATATTTAAATTAGTTAATTTAATAAAAGTTATTTCACAATGCAATTCTAAATAAAAATTACTAACATCAATTACTTCAAAATCTATCCCCTTTATTTATAAATATAGCTGACCCACCATTTTTCATATTTATTCTACACCTAATATCTCCAATAACAAATCGATCCGGAATAAAATAATTTATTTGATCATTTTTTAACCAGTTCTCTGACACACAAATTATGTTTACATTTTCCTGAAAACAAAATTCTTCAAGCTGTAATTTTTTGTTTCTAATGCATTGTATATTAATCTGCAAAATATTTCAACTATCGGCATGCCTTTTTTTACTATTTTTAGTAGCATGAACATTATTATAGCATTTTAATTCACCAATTGTGTTACCCTCATTACCTAAAAAATAACTGCTTTCTTTTTGGGAAGGACTAAAAAACACTGCTGTCCGTTTCTAAGTCTGTCTGTAAGTCATCACAAAGTATTTCAAAGTATAAAATATTATACTTTGAAAAAATAATCTACATTAAATTTCTAACAAAATGATACCATATATTATCTATCAAATATAAAAAAATTACATGATGACAAATTTAAAAAATACATGAAGACATTCTTAACAAATCATTGTATTTATGATACAAATGAATTTTTTAACCTAAAATTTTAATAATGTTATAATATATATATATATATATATAAAATGATTTTTTTGTAAAACATTGTAATGCACCAAATGGTGCCATATACAATAAAGAATTATTATTATTATTATTATTATCCAACGTGGACGGTTATTGAGGTAACAGTGGTGTAACTATAGGGGGGGGGGGGATGAGGGGGATAGAACCACCTCCAGAATCCTAATAATAAAATAATATTAGTATAGCACAGCAATCTTAGTTCTTTAAATACAAATACTCAAGTTGTATGATGTTAAAAACTATAAGAGGCCTAGAATTAAAATTTGGATAGGACTAAAGCCTACCCTGCCGCGGCCCCGGCGGGGGTATGGGGTTCGTCCTTGGTTCGGCGAAGAGCGGAGTGTCACATTGTTGCTCCTGTCCATCCGCCGTCCAACACTGTCGCTGTCGATCAGCCTATGCTCTTACTGCTCTCAATACGGTGCATGATTTTGCTACTCCTTATTAATTTGAAAAGAAAGGATTATTTTAATTTTCATTCAAGAAAATCGTTTATTCTTCTGTTTACATTAATAACAATAAAAAAATAGTAAAATTGTCTGCTCTTTTGTTTTAATGCCTTAGTCTTAACGAGGTATCCAGACATAAAACATATACAGTGATAAGATAAACTGCCAGAGAAATAACAAAACAAGAGACATGGAATATGAAAAACTACAATGTTATCGATGTTACAAAATTTCTTATTTTTGCCTATTTGTGATGTGTTATGATTGTAAAAAAATATACTATTAACTAAGAAAATATTGCAACATGTAAATTTTCAAAATAAGTGGTCATTATTATAAAAATTATCAATATTCACAGAATTGAAACACATTTTTTTAATAATTCTTAATAAGTCCCAAAGTTTTTTTTCTAAGTTGATGAGTTTCAGATTCAAAATCCTTGTAAGCAGAGCTTAATTATATCATAGCTCTATGGCCATACATTTTTAAGAATTGTAATTTATGATTTATACAACTTTTTTAGTGTTGGACGTAAAAATATGGTTTTTTGGTTGGTTTGGGAAATCCAGCATAACTTCTAGACCATCTCGCTTGGTTCTGCTCAACAACAAAATTCGTCGAGCTACTTAAAAAGTAACCCGACTGTTCATGTTTTTCCTTGATAATAATATTTTGTACGTTTTGTATGTTTTGATTACATTTTAACTATAATCGAAAGTTGTATTTAAGTAATTGTAACCTATGAAAAAACTCAGATGATTATGTTGGAGATGAGTTTGTTTCCTTACAAGGGACCCAAGAGACGCCCCTTGGGTCTCCTTACAAGGGTAGTTATTACCTAAATAAATTATAAATACCCCTGTCGCAGCAAACCTGCATACTCGAATTTCCAATTACAAAATATCCAGTAATTGATCCATTATTACGAAAAAAAAATAAACAAGTGATGTATTTATATATTAAAATAATTTAAATTATATTAAAATATAATTGCCCTTATTATTAAAATTTGGTACTGCCCTTAATAACTACTTTTTTAAGGGTAGTTATTACCTAAATAAATTCTAAAACTTACAATCCTAATATTATTAGGTAAAATTTTCTATATTATCCGGTATGGTGTACACTCTATTCTCTATAATATTCTTATCCATCCCCCCCAAAGCCAAGTTCTAGTTACGCCACTGTGAGGTAATGAGGGGTAAATGTAAATTTATTATTATTTTATAACAACCAAATGTCTCAAAAGATCCACTCCACATGCTCCATGTTGACATTTTCCGTTATTTTCAATAATTAATATTTTACTTAAGCGCAAGTTTAGGGAAGGATGTTTTTGGGCCTTCTAAATTTTTACTCCCTCCATCTAAAAAGTGGTAGGTGAAACCTTTTGAACAGAAACCCTATCATGTTATGTATCATTTTAAAGGGCACAATGAAAGGAGATGAATGGTGAAAACTAGAGGTTTCTACGTTGATAATAAGAGTAGTTACAGCAAATCAAATTTTTAAGTTTTACAAAAACTGCTGTAACTTTTCTTAGTTTCTCCCATTGTGGCTTTTTACTGTTTTAATAGTTTTAAACTCGAAAAGAACAACGTTCTGCTCTTGCTTCATTAAGGAAGAGTTCAGAAATGGCGTACTTCCGTTAAATTCGATCGAATCTTGACATTTTTACATATTCTTCAGCTCGCTCTCCCTGACAATTTAAGACCCGTCGTGACCTATTATTTCCTTAAAAAATAGATTTATTGTTATTGCGATTTTTCATTATTTTCCAACTTTTTCCGACAATAAAAATCATGCTTCTGGAAATAGAGCATTTTTTCCATGTATCTGGATTTCATTCCATTTATTTTGAACAAGCATGAAAATTAAGCTCTTTAAAATGTGTTAAAAAGTAAATCTGAACCCTTTCAGCTCCTCTAGGCCTAGTCCCCGTTAAGCCACGACCACGGCCTTGATTGGAAATCGGGCAAAATTGGTAAAGTTTCAGGCTCCGACCCCGACTGATCCATTAAAGCATACGTAACAGAATTTAAAAAGAGAAAATTACTATTAAACAGGACATTCATTGTCGCTTTTGTAAAAACATTACTTAGTCACGATAAAACACATCAGCACACACGTCGTAGTCGTACTGGTAGTAAAATTAAAACAGACAGACGACAACATCGTGCGCAAGCGCAAACCACCTGCCGCTCAGCGCTCAGCCGCAGCAGATGACTGAAGTTGTTTCCCGAGATTTCCACAGCCCGTCGTCTACCGAAGGGCTAACATAAGAAAGGATCCAACACTGCTAATCCAATCATATTCGTATATCTGAATTGGCACTTCAGATCATGTTATCAACGCTTTTAATTACTTTTTGAAACAGATAAAATACCATCCATAATTTTAATTTGATCGTTAAGATTTTTCGCCCCCAAAAACTCGAGGCCCTGGGCAGCTGCCCCGCTTGCCCCTGCATGGGGCTAGCCCTGCCGATATCTCAGTTGATTGCTAACCGATTTTGTAAAATTTGGCATTTATTTGTGAGATAATTGATTGGTTATTTGTTTTACTGTATTATATAAGGTTTTTTAGTTTTAAATTACTTAAAGGGAGAAAGTGTGTGTTAGTTTCCTGATACCGTTTATTGCTATATTATTTGGGATTGTGTGAGTACTTGAGTATCCATTTTTTTTAGCCAAATTTACACAACTCGACTCATCTCGGAATTTCTCAAATACTAAAAAATTCAAGTCAAGTTACTCCCGTTTATCCAAAATCAGTAGGTGCAACCAAATTTTACAGCCGTTTTTTTTGCAGCTAATTCCACCTTTAATTACTATTGATTAAACCTTGTGTCTGTAATAAATGTTTTTTTAGAGTTATTAGGCCCAATGACAAAGAATTTATTATAGCACTCTGTGTCAGAATTTGAAGTTATTTCTTTCTACTTCCCTTTGCCAATGATTTACTTTTATTTTGAAGTCGATAAAAAATAAACAGTGTCAGGAAACTGACACAAACTTTCTTCTGTAAAGCCAGGTAAATGAAGGAAACTTATGATAAAATAAAACAATTTTATAATGAAATACACACCAAGTTTGATCAAAATTGGTTTGTAAATAAGGGAGATGTCGTATTTAAATATCTTCCATAAGTATAACAATAGGCAACGTATCCTGTTTACCACAAAACATATACTGTGTATCCCAAAAGTCCCGGACCGGTTCAATATCTTTTAAAGTAAGCCAGATATCAAAACAATATTTTGCATACCCTTTAGTACTAAAAAAAACTACTTTTTGATGTATGTGTCATTTCTGCCCCTGCCCCCAAAATTGGATTTTGGGGGGGTAGCCCCAAAATTTTAAATGTAAACCCCCATCGTGCGACTGCTTATTTTAAAGGGCTTGTTACAAGAAACACAATGCCGCAAACCGGAGGTCGATATCATGCTCCAGCCCAAAATGGCGGCCATTCAAAAATTTAAAAATGCCATGCTTCAATTAAAATTGAGTATTTGCTGTGTTCAGCAATCCACATTTAAATCAAATAAGAACTACCAGAACACATATTAACTACTTAAAAGATACAAAAATAATAATTTCTTGTTGTCATCATCAAGGCTCAACCCCCTCCAAAATGGTTTAGGGGGGGGGGGGTTTGTCCAACCAACTCCAATATCAACTCACATTTTATGACCACTCGTTTTAATATGCTGAATGAGTAAAAAAGTAAGCCAAAGCTTGTTTTAATAAAATTTCAAAAAAATTAATTATTTTTGTGGAGAATATTTGGTACTTCATGTATGGGGTTTTCCTAAAAGATAACGCATAGACGACCCTCTGCAAAAGTATCGACCTTTACAGCTGGCCAAAGGTCGCATCAAGGCGGATATTTATTAGTACCTTTTTTTACAAAATTGGGTATTTTCTGTGCTCGGCAATTCACATTTAAATCGAATAAGAATCACCAGAACACATTTTAACTACTTAAAAGATACAAAAATAATAATTTCTTGTCATCATTAATGCTCAACCCTCCAAAATGGTTTTGGGGGGTGGGGAAACCCTACAAAATTTATAAGTATTAGGTAACTTTTTTTGAAATTTCATTAAAACAAGCTTTGGTTTATTTTTTACTCAGCAAATTAAATTGAGTGGTCATATGATGTGAGTTGATATTGGAGATGGTTGGACAAACCCCCACCCCCCCCCCAAACCATTTTGGAGGGTTGCACCTTGATGATGACAACAAGAAATTATTATTTTTGTATCTTTTAAGTAGTTAAAATGTGTTCTGGAGATTCTTATTCGATTTAAATGTGAATTGCCGAACACAGAAAATACTCAATTTTAATTGACGGACGGCATTTTTAAATTTTTGAATGGCCGCCATTTTGGACTGGAGCATGATATCGACCTCCAGTTTGCGGCATTGTGTTTCTTTTAACAAGCCCTTTAAAATAAGCAGTCACACGATGGGGGTTTACATTTAAAATTTTGGGGCTACCCCCCCAAAATCCAATTTTGGGGGCGGGGGCAGAAATGACACATACATCAAAAAGCAGTTTTTTTTAGTAGTAAAAGGTATGCGAAATATCGTTTTAATATCTGGCTTACTTTAAAATACATTAAACCGGTCCGGGACTTTTGGGACACAGTATATCATTTTATCTCCAACCAGTTGTTGTAGACTATTAATTCAAAACACCAAGTTATTTATTTTATCAAGCCAAATTTAGTGGTTATAAGTATATTTTGATCAGTGATTGTAATTTTAAGCAAATTTGAAAAAATTCAATTTTTAATACTAAAATTCCAATAATTTTTGAACTTGAATTTTTGTAGACATGCGTGGTGGTGTCATTTTATTTGGCATCTTAAGCTCTACAAACCATGACATTTTTATCAAAACCATTAGAGCCGTTTTTAAGAAATTTGGATTTTTGTATTTTTTTATAGGTTTTTATAGGGTCAATACCCTTAAAAATAAAAACTTAAAAAAAATTAATAATGCCTGGAGATATCATGGCCGTATACCAACATGCCAAATTTCATGAAAATTGATGTCGTCTCTAGCTTTATCCACACATGCATTCACACCCACACACACACACACACACACACACACACACACATCTACACACACACACGCACACACACACACACACACACACACACACACACACACACACACACACGCACGCACGCACACACACACGCACGCACGCACACACACACACATACACACACACACACAAATCCACATGGACAGACAGGCACCACTCGGAAAACCTTTCGGACCTGGGAATACTAAAAGAAATATTTCTACCAAAAATGTATGTGGCGGAGAAAGTAAAATACTTTCTCTTTATACTGTGTATGGGGGGGGAGAAATAAAAAATGTAATTCATATAAAAAATTCATAAATAAAAATGTATACAAAATTTAAAATACCCCCGTTGCAGCAGACCTGCATACTCAGCGAATTTCAAATGCAAAAAACATATTTCAATCCAATATAGCGAGATTTGACATGTTTTTGAAAGCTCCATAAGAATAACATGGGGAAAGAGTATGCAGGTTTGCTGCTACGGGTATATTAAAACTGGGTGGTTTTAATTCATTATTTAGTAGATCTGAACTAGAAGTAGCCATTTACCAAGTTTTATCAAGATATGTTGAGAAATAAGCGAGATATAGAATTTTACTTATTCCCCATAAGGTTAACATTGGGACAACGTACTGTGTTTACCACTTTCAATATCTCGGTAACCAATGGACGTAGAGCAGTGATTCAAATACTAAATTTTTTTTAGCTGAATTCAATGGTGCCATTAAAAATTCAATAAATTTTGTTTTTCTATGTAAAAAACTCAAAAACCCATTTTTAGGCGGGTTTACCCCCCTTTACCCCCCCTTTGGTAGTCCGATCGGGCTGGTTTACGATCTCGTCCGAATAATTACTACTTTACAGGTCTGGGCCAAATTTCATTCCGATCGGGCCATTTTTACGGCCGCTATCGTGCTTAAAGACACATAGATATATATATATACCTATGTATGAAAATGAACGAATAGTGTTTTTTGCTTCTGGGGGCCCCAAAACGTAAAGTTATCATGGTCGCGGGCTTAGGTCTTACCATGAGTACTACGGTAACAGCTTCTTCCCTATAGGGGAAATTCGCTAAAATCAAATAAAAATCAAAAATTAACATTAAGTACATTAAATTTTACAAAGAAATAATAAAAACAAGCCCAGGAAACAAACAACCTTTCCCTATGGAGTCCAGTGAGCTACTTCCGGCCAGTACCTTAAAATACACATCTGGTAGTGGCCGCCAATATGTCTAGTGGACCCTCTACTGGCCGCTCAACGTCAATTAAAAACAAATGTTTGACTTTACTGTCCACCACAAGTTTCTGGATGTTGAAGTGTCCAGTATCCCTACACACGAGGACAATAGATGGAAATTCATTGGTGGCCACTCGTGGCCACTGCTACTGGACGCCACTATTGTCCTCGTTTACAGCGGCATTAAAAGTCTGATACCTGTTAACCCCATACTTGAATAAATTATACCTTTAAACCCCATACTTAAATAAAATGTCTCGGTGATTAAATCAAAGGAAAAATGTTAATTTTTGTTCAAATTTTCTTTAAGGGGACACTGGGTAAGTTGCCATTTTATTGAGGTATAAGTAGATAAATAAAAGGGATTAGCTTACAACCAAGTGTAGAAATTTCAAGGAATATCTGATTATAAATAGCAATCAAAGCTGCTGAGCAACATGTCTCCACTATATAGTATATTCCATATATACATGTGATGTGAATTAAATTTAAAGGTAATTACAAGAAGTCTTTGGAGTTAGAGAGAATTTACTTTAAAAATACACTATCATAATATCTCAGGAGATTTCCTGTTTTAACCACTACCTATAACGTATTGAGCAGAAATCGTTGGTTTAATTTTGTAAAAATCACAAAAACTACATCAATAATGTGTATCATAACATGGTTGAAATGTATAATCTTCTGGATTTATTAAGTGTGTGGACAAGCTGTGATAAGGTGAAGCCAGTAATTTTCCTCCACATGGTGTGTTATCTGTTAAGATTAACCCTCAGCTAAAAGAAACTTAATAAAGCTCACCTACGACATATTTTCAATTCCATTGGCTTTAACTGTTGGGACGCATGAAGACGTCAATTCCTCTCCAACCACTGTCACCAGAGAATGCTGATTACTAAAAACAGACTAACGAAGGTTGTTACTGCTCTTAAAAATGCGGTGCTAATTCGACAATCAGGTATTTTATCATATATATTAAACTTAAATGTATATTATTTTTAAAGTTTTATTGGCATTAATTCTGATCTAATATGCAATTGTTTCTTTTTTCAGCCAGGGTTTTTACCCAGAACCTTCAGGGTTTGCCTGGAGAACCTAAGGGTCCTTCTGTATTGACAAGTAAAATACCTGGACCAAAGTCTTTAAAACTTCTAGACGATCTTTCTAAAATACAGGTACTAACCTTATCTTCAGGCTTAGAATTGTAGAACAGATTTATTTTGTAGTATTCAATTAATAGTCCTAATACTACTGTTAAGTTGTGTCTGGAAGCCAAGCTGTAATTTTGAAAAAATCTTAATCTAATAATTCGTAATGGAGGTTTCATAGTTTCTAAAAATTGGAAAGACAAATTTTTAGGGGAAAAAGGAATCAAAGTTTTCATTTTTCACTTCTTAAACTTTTCTATTTTTAGGTACCACGTTTACAGGACTAGGGATGCATTTAAATAATTAAGATATTGGGTGGACACATGAATATATAAATATATAAATAAATACATTAGATACATTTCAGCTAATGTATCTAATGTATCTAATTTGATACATAGAACACTACCGCTACTTAACCAACTTGTCTCAAAACCCTTCATGACAATGTGATCACATTAATAAAGGGCCAATATTTTAAATGGGACAGTTTGTATATAAAACTCTCTTGTCAAATAATTAATAGAAAATGCGATTTTTTTATTTGAAATACATTCCAATGACAAGCGACAATGACACCATATGAGTCCAAGTTGTAAGCCCCTTTATCAATATAAAAATTATTTGTATTTCAACTATGAGACAACGCATTACGAAATGGATAAACTGACCACCGTTACAAGCAGTGCTGGATTTACCACTAGCCCCACAAGGCCCGGGGCTAGGGCTGTGTGCCGATAGGGGGCTTTGCACGGGCGAAAATAAGGCATTCAGAGGGAATCAGTGAGGACAAAATTATACTTTTGCCATGGGGACAAAAAAAGTCAACACTTTTGCCTAGGCTTTAGGGCCAGGGGGGCAGCACAGAGATGTAGGCCTACGGGCCCGGCGACTGTAAATCCAGCACTGGTTACTAGAGTACAAAAAGAGGTTTTTATTTTTAGAAGGGTTTCTTTTACTATCACATTGGCTAAGAAGAAGTTAACCAGTAGTGCCAAGCACTTTTGCAGTTTTATATTGTTTAATTTTGTTGCTTAAGATGTTTTTCATGAATTATATAAATAGAAAAGTCTCTGGCCCTTAGAGGTAATGATAGTGAAACCGACCAGGATTTAGTATGTAAAAGTAATTCAGATAGTTCATTGGTTAGATTGGATGCTGCTTCGTCAGTCTGTGTGTAAGTTTACATCACTTAGGCTTGATTTCACCAAACATCAGTTAAGGGTCGGTTAATAAACCGTTCATTAAAGATAGGAAAATAGTATTAAACAGCTGATAAAATTAAACTATCCGAGCCTTAACGGTGGTTTTGAAGTTTGGTGAAATCAGGCCTTAGAGTTGGTTTATAATTGAAGCTGAACCCCATTAGTCAGTGAAACTTTTTTTGCCCAACACAGTAGTTGACATAGGTAGACAACTTGTACCTACTACTAATAAAAACCTCTTTTTTGTATTGTCTTGTAATGTTGGCCGGCCCTTTCATGTGTCCTATTGGAGTGTACCCATTTGTTTTTAACATTTTTTGCAGCATCCTGGGACAGTCCAGCTGTTTGGTGATTATGACGCATCGGTGGGTAACTATCTCGTCGATGTTGATGGTAATGTTCTGTTGGACGTCTACCAACAAATCTCTTCCCTCCCCCTCGGCTACAGCCATCCGGATGTCCTGCGGGTGTTCTCTGATCCCAGGAACGTGGTACGTCTTCGTTCACAACAAGTTAACTTGAAATCTTTCTTAGTTTGGTGAACCCTCATGTTACCTTATACAGATTTTTTATATAACTAAATTTTAATCAGGCCCTTATAATCTTATAATAGGCTACCTCCGCTGCAGCAGACCTGCATACTCAGCCAGTGCCGGACTTAGCGAGTGCGAGCCCTGGGCAAGAAATCGTTTGCGAGGCCCCCAACGCCAAACCTACTCAATGCATTCTTAATTTTTAGACACATATTTAATCGAATGTTTCTCTTTATACTCTTTATTTCTCCCACATATTTAATCGAATTTCGTGTAAGGGTGGTCCAGTGATGGAAAACATTGTACTCCCATAAGGCCAATGCACAAATTCTCAAAGGCCACTAAGCAATGTTAGAGTCTAACAGTTACGGAGTTTCTAATTCCAAGAGTGAATATCATAAAATTGTCTGCTTCAGTGCATCCATGACTTAGTTTAGAGAAACAAAATTCGCAACTTTGTAGACTGCAAATCTTTGACTATTTTTTTGACAGATCTGCCCAAATTATTAAATTGAAGCACTTATTAGCTATAAAACTTAACTAGGAGGGTTGGGATATCTTTGGTCATAAGTTGAGAAATTTAGGTAGTCTCCCTGCCCTAGAGTTTGGCGATTGTGTCATGCGACGCCAAAGCTACTACAGTACTGTGAAACATTTTGTAATTCACCGCAATAACCTTTCCGCACAGAAAGGATTAAACTAAAATAACATTGATTCACTTCTCCTTCCCCTCGATAACTAGTGATTACTCTATTTACTTTGAATATTTCTGATAATCTACACATTATATTCCACAGGTCTCGCGCAAACCATAAATCTTTATCAAATAACCTAAAAGTGAAAATCGTATTTGCTTACTGTTTTGCTGCCTTTTTTAATTGCAGTTTTAATATTACATGTTTTCATTTGGATGGTTCATTTGCATGGAGGTTTAATAACTACCTCTGTGCTGTTCTATTGTAATTTTATATTTTGTTGTCACCTATTTTAAACAAAGAAAAACTGCTATCGGAAGCGCGAGGCCCTCCCAGGCACGAGGCCCTGGGCGGCCGCCCCTGTTGCTCTCCCCTAAGGCCAGCACTGTATTCAGCGAATTTCAAATGCAAAACAACATATTTCAATCCAACATAGCGAGATTTTACATGTTTTTGTAAGCTCCATAAGAATAACATGGGGAATGAGTATGCAGGTTTGCTGCTACAGGTATATTAAAACTGGGTGGTTTTAATTCAATATTTTGTATATCTAAACTAGAAGAAGCCATTTACCAAGTTTTATCAAGATATGTTGAGAAATAAGTGAGATATTGAATTTTACTTATTTCCCATAAGGTTAACATTGGGACAATAAAGTGTTTACCACTTTTAATATCTCGGTAAGCAATGGACATAGAGCTATGATTCAAGATAAGAAATTGTTTGTTTTTTCAAGCTGAATTCAATGGTGAAATCCAAAATTGGATCACTCTAATTTTTCCATGTGAAAAACAGAAAAAACCCATTTTTGGGGTGGTTTAGCCCCCTTTACCCCCCCTTCTGGTGGTTCGATCGGGCTGGTTTACAAACTCATCCAATTGATTACCACTGTCTGTACCACGTCTGTACCAAATTTTATAAAGATCGGACCATTTTTTTGGCCGCTATCATGCTTACGGACACATTGATATATATATATATATCTAAAAATTCAAACAAATGGTGTTTTTTGCTTCTTGGGGCCCCAAAACAAAAAGTTATCATGGTCTCGGGCTTAGGTCTTACCATGAGACCTACGGTAAAAGCTTCTTACCTATAGGGAAAATTCGCTAAAACCTAATTTTAAAAAGATTTTGTTCATGAATGTTTTTTTGGGAATAATGAAATTTAAGAAATTGAACAATTTACATTTTATTACATGGATATGAATTTACGATAAATAATTTGTTAAATTACAAAACAAACAAAGATGTCATATGAATATGGTGATCTGTGATCCAAAGATTACTTATAATTATTAAAACTTTTATATTAGACAGTAAAATTTAAATTTCTGTAATATACTAGGTGATTGAAAGTCAGGATGAGTAAAAAAAAAACAGGTTGTCCCATAACCAGCAATTTTTTTGTGACATATCCACGTCTGTGATTTCTAAGATAAAAAAACTTGAAGGATAAGCTATTTTATGACATATCCATGTCCTCCAAATCCATCGACCACATAGTACAATAGACGGAGCACTAGAAACCGCGAAGTGAAGCCTAAATTTGCTTTTAGTCCCTATGCATGGAAAAAACAAAGTACATAAAAAATTACAAATATGGTATCAAATTATACGTCTGAATCTCAGAATCACTATAGTACCAAATATAAATGGCTTACAGGCAGTTTACACATTGTAAATACTGATAACCTAGAAGCTTGTTCTGACATTTTTTGAAAGAAGCTGCCGCCACGGAATACACCTGTAACGTTCCTGTGATGTGTAAACTGTTTCTAAACCATTTATAATTGGTACCATCAATTTTTCTAAAACAAAATATGTTGAATTTACTATAAACAACCAACAAAAGTATCAAGATAGCTTAAATTTAATTTTGTGGAATGAAGAAATTGAAAAAGTAAATGCAATTAATTTTTTACGTGTCATGGTTGACAAAATTTAAAATTTGATCAACAAATTGATAAAATCTGTAATAAACTATCAACAAACTTATTTGTATTAATAAGATTATCGCAATTTTGCAACAAATATACATTACTAACCGTTTACCATTCTTTAATTACACCTATTATTACATACAGAATTCAAATGTATCCAAATTTGTATTTTTTTAGTCGACTATATTTTTGTAAATAACAGTTTAGGATTGACTTTGTTTTTATGAAGGCGCCGCACGGATAAACTCTCCCGCAGTAACTAAGTTATCGACCAAACTACGTCAGCTAATTTTTTCAAAAAATATGATTTTAAAAATTCAACTCTTTAGCAACAATTTCCACCGTTTTTTTTATTTTGCCTGACCATAAAATAAAAAAGTAGTAGCCGGCTACTTTTTCATGTCATGTTTTGAAGTTGAATAAAAACTTGTGTTTTTATATTATTTTTTAAAAATAAAAAAAATATTTTGGAAATATGATTGATACTACAGTATCATGGTTCCAAACTAAAGGACTCTTCACATGCAAAATTTCAACCTTGAGCCTCAACGCTAAATGGTATAATCAACGAGTTATTTGAAACATGAGCACTGTCAGATTACGCGGTTTTAAGCGCTGTTTTATGTTCCTATACCCAGACAATATGGCGGCCCAGGCCTCACTTGCTGTAATGCAGGTAAGATAGCTATGCACCGTCTATTTCTACTATGTGGTCGCTATCCAAATCATCAGCCAGTGAAGGCAGGTTAAAATGGAACCACCAAATTTTGTTCTATTTATCTGAATTCAAAGTAACGGTGCAAAACTAAAAAAGTGGCATGCATGTTTAAGTTTAATTTTCATTTAATTTATTTTGACTTGGCTACTTGATATATACATATATACATAACTTTAACAAATAAATTCCTCAAAGTAAAAAAAAAACTTTTTCTGTATGTTAGTGTCTGTTAAAACTAATGCAATCAGTCCAACTTCTAGTCCAGGCGGTATCTGCTAAAAAAAGCACATGGTTGGGTAAATCGTACAGTCTCTGAGATTTTTGTGTTAATGGCTTCGGAACATCGTTAAAAAAGAAAATTTCACTATATGTACAAATATATAAACCTGTGCAAAATTTTTTATCGAGGAAAATATTAAAAATTAAACAGAAAGGAAAATCCACGTTTTTTGGCCTGTTTTTCAAGGATATCTCCAAAACTATTCACTTTAGACAAAGATAAATAGCACCAAATGTTTTGTTATGAAATTATACATTGGAAAAAGTTATTTAAAATTTTTTTATTCCTACAAAAAGGACATTTTTTTATCAAAAAATGTAAAAATTAGTACAAAATAATCTAAGAATTTACGTTTTTTGCGATTTTTTTGGTACGCGATGACTCAACCAACGACCCTCAACTTTCCACAATAAACTTTTGTACTATAAAAAATTATTCCACCAAGTTTCATAAAAATCAGCCTAATATCTTCACCACAATAATCATCTAATAATCATACTGCCAAAATATGTAACAATTTTCATCTCCTTCTAAACCACAAAGTACGATCCGCAGATAAATGAAATTTGGACAAAATATAAAGGAAAATTAGATCTTTCAAATAAATCTTAAAATACTAAAATCGGTTCACTAGGAGTGCCTAAGCAGGTGTTGGAATATAGTATTATTTTTGGCAATTTCTAGCAATTTCAATAATTTTCATTACTGTATTTCCGATTAAAGTATATTTTTAAACCTTCAAAAGATTTATTTCAGGCCTGAGTAGGGAATCCAATCCCGGACGATAGTTTCAATCCCAGGATTACTGGATTGAAAAATGTAATCCCGGGATCCCGGGACTGATCCCGGGATTGATCCAACATGGTACTTGCCAATACAAAAAGAAAGTTTTAGTATAATTCCATAGACATACATGGTATCGCAACTATAGTGTACTACTTAAAGCAGTTTCCGCCTAGTTTTGAGCTGTAAATGTATTATTTTTTATCAAAATTTAGATCTTAAAAAAATTATCACATGTTCAGCTTTATCATGAAACACTCAGTATACAGTATATACATTAAAGTGTAAACAAAACTCATCATCAGATAGGCCCTATATAACCGTGTAAGAGAACGATAGAAATATTTATCCAAATATAGTTAAAGAACGTCCTATACAAAATATGAATATTTTTAGTTACTTGACCAAACAATATAGAACTAGAAGCTAGAAATAAAACCACACTTAAAACAAGTAAGTAAAAAACTAGAACTAAGATAAAAATTTTTAAGGTTATTATTCTTTATAATTAATAATTATTAACAATAATGATAAGAGCTTTGAAGTGAATCTTGATAACAATTATACCATATCAAAAATAAGGCCTCTTTGAAAAATTTTTAAACACTTGAAAATATTAACTGACACTTATACAGAAGTGTAAGATGGCAAATAACTCATCAAACCATGATTACTTGGTCAACAATGTCATACAACTGGGTTTACTTAGTTATTCATTTGTTATAACTGATAGGAATAATAGAAAACATCAATTTTACTCGTAAATTGATAATCTAGAAAATCCTGGGATTGAGCCTGAGAATCCCGGGATTGAATATGCTCTAAAATCATGCGGGATCCCGGGATTGGTTTCCCTAGGCCTGAGTGGCCTTAACATCGAGTCTGACCCTCATTTGTCAAAGCTCGGTCTCCAAAAATGCAAGGGGCGCCTCTTATTAGCAGTCCTCATACAACGCGATCGAACCGACATTCGCATGCATGAAGCTCGGTCCCCAATTACATACATCCTTTATGCCCACCTTCCCTCCGCCAAGCTCACTCCCCAAAATTAAACATGTTTCCTTCATTAAGTAATACTCAGACCCCATCATAGGACTGTTTTCATACGAAGCTAGATTACCAAGTGAAAAAAGTCCACTTCAGTTTCCTGTAGCCTTCTCTCATAACTTGAAGGTCCTTCTTTTCCGCTACTTTATGTATGTATGCTGAAGTCGCTCTTTGCAAGGTGAAAAGTGTTGCTTGTAAACAACAGAATTGTAAAAATTTTAAATCGCGTTGTAACCTCAAAAATCTTTTTAAGGTAAGAATTTTAATGACTAAAAGCTTATTTCCGCAGTATGATAAAAAAAGTCGCTCCTTGTGATATAAACTACTATTTTAAGCTCTACGAAGACAACTATAAGAAATATAATTATTTATTTTCTTAAATTACACACTATATTTTGAAAACAAAAGTCTTCTGCGACTGAAATAATAATAATAATAATAATCCTTTTATTGCAGTATGACAATATTACAATTGCGTTGCAAAAGTCAGAAATGTACAATAATCTTGGAAATTAAAAAGCTCGAGGCTTAACACCAGTGCTGAAATTTTTATTCGCGGAAATGCCTAGAATTTAGATTTCCCAGCGGTTCATCGTGAATTCTTCAACAGAGTAAAGAACTTTAGGCACCAAGAGCCTTTTCAATCGAGATTTAAATTGATTTTGATCTGGAGACTGTTTTATGCCTTCAGGGAGCTTATTGAGGAATTTGACCCCGATCTGTGACGGCAAGTGTCCGAAAGCCACAGTTCTATGCTGCCGGGGTCAATAATTGTCCCTGCCCCTCGTTCCATACTGATGAATTTGATTGCCTTGAACGAGGGGGCATCCATATTTACAGTAGGTTGTTACCTCCATAATATATAGACTGGGCACTGTGAGCAATCCAAGCTCCCTGAAGGCATTCCTACAAGATTCTCTGGCCTGCAATTTGCAAATAATTCGAACTGCCTTTTTTTGCAGTCTAAACACTCTTTGTTGTCTAGATTTGGCACAACTACCCCATAGTCTTATTCCATAGGAAATGTGAGGGTAGATTAGGCCAAAATAGGCCATTAAAAGCATGTCTTGGGAACAAAATTTGGCAAGGTTACGTAGTGCATAAATTCCGGACGTAACCTTGGTACACATGCTATCAATATGATCCTCCCAAGTCAGCCCTTTATCAAGGTGCATCCCTAGGAATTTCACGGAATCAGTTTCCTCTAAGAGGTCATCATCCACCATTACTGCAGGAGGCAGGTCCAGCTCCTGCCGCCGCAAACAAAATGAAATTACGTTTGATTTTGAATTGTTTGTTTTCAAATTGATTTCGGAAAATTTCTGAAAGCAAGAGTTAAGATGAATGAAAGATTTTATTTCTAACTCTTGTTTTGTTCGAGCATTTAAACAGATGGTTGTGTCATCTGCGTATTGGATAATTTTCCCACTCTGAATTGACGAATTGATGTTGTTGACGTACAGCAAAAATAGAACTGGTCCCAAAATAGATCCCTGAGGGACTCCTTGGGCCATCTTTTCTCTTTGAGAAAGTGAATTTTTAACTTGGACACATTGGAACCTATTGGTCAGATAGGATTCAATCCACTTGTGTGGCAATCCACGAATGCCGTACGTCTCTAACTGGTGCACCAGTGTCTCATGATGCACACAGTCAAAAGCTTTCGAAAGGTCAAGAAATATGCTGAGCACATGTTCTCGCCTTTCGAGGCCATCGACAACCGTTTCAATAAGATTTGTGATCGCATCGATTGTGGAGTAATTTTTCCTGAAACCAAACTGATCCGAGGAAAGAATTTCAAAACGCTCTAGGTAATTCATCAGCCTTTCAAGGAAAAGCTTCTCGAAAATCTTACTAAAAACAGGCAGAATTGAAATTGGCCGGTAGTTGCTGGATACAGAAGGGTCATCTTTTTTGTAAAGAGGAATCACTTTGGCCAATTTCAGTTTGGAAGGAAAAACTCCACTTTGAAAAGAAAAATTTATTATTGTTGTGAGTGGTTGCAAAATGTGCCTGTAGCATCGTTTGACCAACCACACAGACGTACCGTCTATGTCAGATGATTTCTTTGGTTTGAGTCCCTCAACAACACGCGCCACGTCCGCCACACACACAGGATGCAGAGCGATGGACGAAGGCTGACCTCCAGATAAATTTGTATTGAAACAAGGGGCATTGAAAGAGGGATCTGGCAGAGCAACAGAAGAAAAATATTTATTGAACTCGTTGGCCACTTCTTGCGCGTTTTCAATGATTTCATTGTTTATTGTAAGATGAATGGGGTTTGAAACTTTTTTAGATTTTGAAGAATTGTTTATTATTTTCCAGGCTGACTTAGAAAAGTTTTCGCTATTTTTTAGAGTGTGTTCAACATCATAAGCTTTAGCAGCCCTGATGACTCTCCTATAAATTCTTTTATAAGTCCTGTAGTAGTTCTTAAAATTTTCATTTTGCGTTTGAATGTAAATTGCATGTAAATTTTTTAATTTTTCTCGAGATTTTAATATACCGGACGTAATCCAAGGATTTTTTTCAAAAGAGGGTTTGACTTTAGTTTTTTTCAAAGGGCAGCAATTGTTTAGGTGGAAATAAAAACAAGACTCAAATGCCTGGAACATTTCATCAACTGTGCTAAAATTATTTAAAAATTGCCAAGATTCGTTCTCTAACGCTTTATTTAAATCTGATATGTTTCTGGGCTGAGTGGCTCTTTTTGTAGTAAAAGATGGAGGCAGCTTCTCCGGGCCATGGTCCCATACAATTATCTCCTGCGCATAGTGGTCTGAAATGGCCGCGTTGATGACTGAAACCGAAAAATTTTGAAGATTTGTTATTACATTGTCGATGGCCGTTCTCGACGTTGCTGTTACTCTTGTTGGCGTATTCACGGACCAAATTAGATTGAATGTTTCTAGAATATCGCGAAACCGCTGGGTTCGGTGGTTGGTGCAGTCTAGAACATCAATATTAAAATCCCCCAATATTATAAATTTGTTGTTTTTTGCAAATAAATCGTTTAACTGATGTTCTAGCTTTTTGAAAAAAGAATCATTGCACCCATTTGGCGACTTATATAAACCAATTATGACAACTTGTCCAAGGGAATCTAACTTAATCCTAATCCCACTGACTTCAAAATCTAGTTCAGAAGTTTTTTCAATTTTGAATTTTTCGAAATTCAATGTGTTTTTTACGAAAATTGCCACACCACCACCAGTGAATTCTTCCCGTTTGAACGTGTTTGCAAGTGCAAAGTTTGGAATTTGGAAGAGGTTGATATTTTCTTCCTGAAAGCCATGTTCTGACACAATAAAAGTGTCAGGCAGAACTTCCTCGCATAAGAGTGAAAGTTCGTCGACTTTATTTGTTGCTCTCTGTGCGTTTATATGCACTGCTTTAAATTTAGAAGAAGAATTTTGTGTTTGAAATGTTGATATCCCTGAAGCTTTTTGACCTGACGCACCCGATTTCAGAACTGATGTTGTTACCCCGTTGGTCTTCCTTTTAATACGGGAGAGTTTTTTTGGTCTTCTTGTATATCCTTGGAAGGCGAGTTGAATTTCACAGCATCAGCATAAGAGGACGTCTGATGCTCACCCGCCGTGGTCGTCCTTGAGTGCGATGAGATGGAGGTCCAAGATGGTGCTTTCGGGGTCACAGATTTGTTGATAACAGGTTGACTGGCTTTCAACAAACTCTCCAAAATCATTTTAGCAAGCAGCCGTTTTCCTCTCATGGTGAGGTGCAATCCATGGCAGGTAAAAAACCTCCTATTAATTTGGTTGAAATCGAGGACCTGCGCACCCGGGTGTCTGAGACAGACCTCCTCGATGTACGCATTTACTAGCGCAACCTGATCGTTGATCGAGTGATCTGAGGGCAAATCATGGCGGTGAGGCAGAGTCGCGACAATGACCTTAGAGGATTTCTTGAGTCGGGAGGTAATGTATTGCTCAAGATGCTGGTAGATGTTACGTTGTTCACCATTAGCTAAGTCATTTGTCCCAGCGATTAGCACTGAGCAGCTTCCAGGTGGAGTAAAAGCATCGGCGGGCACACTCTGTAACTTCGCCCCAGGTTTACAATAACCCTTTACTTTAGTTTTACTTTCGAGCAATTCTTGTACAAAGCCTGCCACATGACGTCCATGACTGTCGCTTTCAATATTCACAACAGGGAAGCCTAGTGTTGTTAGGTGTTTACTTTTTACAGTTTTACTAGTTTTACTTTGTTTTTTAAAATTTGTTGTGTTTTGTTTTGTTACATTTTGAGTCCTAGAGCCGTCGTCTTCGTTAGGAAGTGAATTAAACTTGTTTGATAACTTCAGTGGGACTTTTTTGGTTTGATTTACTTTAACCCAGTCATCTTCCAAATCATTGTTTTGTTGCTGTTTACAACTACAAGGACAAGTTTTTGAGGCGGTTTTTAAGCTGTTGTTTTCAGCTTCAATCACTTCAATGGTTGTGCGGAGACTAGCGATCAAGGTCCTCAGTTCGGTACATCTTGTATCCTCGCATTCGGAAGGAATATTGCACTGTATACCACGGTCTGACGTAAGATTAAAATTCACGTGGTTGGTAGCTAATGATGAATTTGAAACGAAAACCTGATCAGTATATTCAAGTAATCTCAAATCATTTTCTATAGAGTGGTCGAGTACAATTTGAAGTTGTCCCTTTAGTCTTAAAATTTCATCCTTAAGCACTTTATTTTCCAACAAAGCATCGGATAACAGAGGAGTGGATGTAGCTCGGGAACAGTTTTGCGCGCTCAAGGACGGGGTGAGAGGTGTCCGTGCCGGTTCTGTAGGTGTGGACAGTGATCGTGAGAGCGCGACTTCGCCGTTGACGATAGATTCAGCCGCAGAAGTACAAGCGGCGACGGACTCAGCCGCGGATGCACAGCCGGCGACGGACTCAGCCCCGGATGCACAGCCGGCGACCGACCCAGCCGCGGATGCACAGCCGGCGACGGACTCAGCCGCGGATGCACAGCCGGCGACGGACTCAGCCGCGGATGCACAGCCAGCGACGGACTCAGCCGCGGATGCACAGCCGGCGACGGACTCAGCCGCGGAAGAGGCGGACGGAGTGCTATGAGTCACTTTGGAGGTACTTGGAGATGTTAAGGACCGCATAGTAACTGGGTGCGGTCCAGAGTGCTTATTATTTCCCTCTGTAACAGTGGTCTTGTTGGCATCTGTCTTTACTGTAGCACTACATGTTCTCCCAAGGCAGCGCCAAACAATATCCCCGCCTTTGAGACTGTAGCTCTCTCTATATTTGTGGTTGTTAAATAGTATATTAGGCTTTCCATTCTTGGTAAACTCAATATTTAGTGCCATTTTGTAGATATATATTAATTAAGTAACTCAAGTTGTAAAATAAATGCTATGGGATTATGCGCCCCTTCAATTTACCTTGTATGCAAATTGAGTAATACCAGGTTGTACTGGTATTGCGTTTGGCAAAATGAAGGCGACTTGAAACAGGAAGAATTATGTAATAACAGTTGTCATCTACCCCAACAGATAGCGTGGGCGTTTACTTTCCTGCAGATGCGTGGATTGACATAAAATCCCCGCGATTCCCAGGCAGTGGCAGCACTAGATGCGCGGGTAAGATGCGCAGTAAAAATGTCAGTTTATAATATCAACTGCGGTCAAGTTTGACATGAGGTCAGTTCAGAATTAGGAATTAATGTATAACCTCTAAAATGCGTGTTAGGTTAAGTTAGTTGAAACTTAAAAATAAACCAAGTTCTGACCAAAAAATATCGTCCAAATAATTTTAAAAGTCACTGGCATAAATCAACGCACACTCTATATAGTAAAAACAGGGTTAAAACTTCAGATCTGATTAAAAATTGAAAGCCATAAAACTCATAGCGGCAACAACAAACGGCCCAGGTTGGCCAAATATTTTCTTACATAGTCTACAGCAAGTATTCAGGGAAATAAAAACAGTCCTCATCGTAAAAAATGTACACTCATGTAAAAAAATAGTTGTCCACTTCGAAATTTTTCAATCTTCAGAGAAAAAAGGGAATAAAAGTTATAAAATACATATTAGGAGGGAAGATTCTGTTGCCTGCAAACATGACCATTGCCATTTTTTTTACTTAAATGTATAAACTCACCAACTGAATATGATGACCGCCGTCTTACATGTCATGCATTTGCGTACAGGACATACACAACATACACACAATTGACATACATGCTTAGAATGTACTATTACATTAGTGGTGACCCTTTCACAGTAAATCAAATCATCTTTCTTTAAAAATAAAATAAAATTGTTTTTTTTAAATACTTTCTATAAATTACATATATGTTACAGAATTCTGAACGTTCAATCCTTAAACTCCAGTGGGAGTCTGTTCCAGTTGGTAATGTAGTCCAGTAACTGAAGGTAAAAAACGGCAAAACTGGAGAATTTTCTCGGTCAGTACTGATTTGCATGAAAATTTGGATTTAGGTTCCACTTACCCCCTACATCAAAGTTAAAAATGTTTTAAGGGTTGCTTTTCCAAAATGTTTGTGAACATTGGAAAGTTATTAGTATTTACAAGAACCTTAGAGTAATATAAATAGTTGACACACTATTAACTATTTTTAAATTTTTATGTTTTCAGGGCTACCAACCTATAAAAACATTTTTGTTATTGAAGAAAAGCAATCTGTACTACATTATTTGCGATAATTGTTAAAATATGTTCTTGGTTTATCAGCCATAACTCGGTCAATTTTTAAGTTACGAAGGTCTTCTTAGTATCATTTTGTACGTTTTATTAGGAACTATAAGCTCACAGAGTAGTATTTGTTTTTCAATCCTTAAGAAAAAACGGGGTGAGCTGAAAGGGTTTAAAAATATCAGTAATTATCAACAATTGAAGACTTTGAACGCCTGTATCATTGTTAATTATTGTAAAAAAAAACAAAAAAATGAATCAAAATTTTTATCAAATCAATCTTTACAGTATTTTACTCAACAAATCAACAAAATTTTCCGTGTCACCTTTAGATTTAGAGTTATCTTGAAGAAAAGGTATTTTTTTGTTATTGCCAAAATTCCCTTTTTATTTTAAATTCACATTTTTTCCAAAAATAAGCTTTTAAAAGAGTTCAAACTTCGTGAGCCTATTGAAAACACATCGTTGAAGGGAATTGCAGAGCGGTAAGGATTAATTTCAATTTGAGTCCTAATTGGGGGTTGATATTTCAAGATTTTTATCGCCGGAAAAATATAAACCAACTTTATTTTGATCATAACTCACTTAATGTTTACGATAATAAATTTTCCAAAAAACTAAATTAAAGGTCTTTTAATGATCTTTAAAAAATGCTCAGTAAGTTTTCCTCGAAAAACTTTTAGTTTTTTTAGTTATTTCACATTGAAATTGTGCGTTTTGGCGTTCGACGAATTAAAACTACTCTTAAACAAGCCATAACTTGGCTCCAACTGAGTTTACAGACTTCACAAGCCCACCATTTTCTTTGTTTTTTTATACGCTACAATTTATTTCATTATAACTTTTTCACTAAACCTCTTAGTTTTTGAGTTATTTGTGGAAAACCATTTGAAAAAGTGTTTTTTAGGGGGGAAAATCACCAATTTCAATCATGAATATCTAGAAAAGTATTGACTTTAGAAAAAACTTCAATTATAACAAAATTTGCTTAAAATCGGTCAATATATCCATTTCCGGGCTTAGTTTTAGTGTAACAATTTTCAACCCCTAGAAGGGGTGGCACCCACCCCCTGGGAAAAAGCAAACCTTAAAACATTTTTAACTTTGAAGTAGAGGGTAAGTAGAACCTAAATCCAAATTTTCATGCAAATCGGTTGTGCCTGAAAAAATTCTCCAGGGAAATGGTCAGTTACTGGACTAATGGCTTGAGTAAAAATAAATTCCTGTTTATAAAAAACTTCCTCTATATGCATGACCAGAAAAATAACTAAATTTTTATTACAGAAAATAATTAAAACGCTCAAAGTCCAGCATATTGTTCTTTTCTATTATTATCTAAGGTATTTGGACAGTAAATTTTAGACTTCAGAAGAGACAAAAATATGTGTAGCACGTTTTTCTATTGTAAAAAGGTAGTTAGTTAATAATAAACGTTTAACAATCAAGTAAGTCTAAATTCCTTAAAAGAATATTATCAATTTTGAACCGATTTCACGTGGGAAACAGTTTGAAAACCATTAATTTCACCTAAATTGCCTGAATATTAATTACACTTTGTTTTGTCACAGTAACATTGCATTAAACAATTGCTAAATATTTTAAATTCCCATAGCAAAATTGCCAGTTGTGAGAGAAAGCCACAGGAAACAGAAGTGGACCTGTTATCACTTGGTAATCTAGCTTCGTATAAAAACAGTCCTATGATGGGGGCTGAGTATTACTTAATGAAGGCAACATGTTTAATTTTAGGGACTGAGCTTGGCTTAGAGAAAATAGGCATACAGGATTAATGTAAATGGGGGCCGAGATTCATGAATGCGAATGTCAGTACGAACGCGATGAATGAGGACTGCCAATAAAAGGCGCCCCTTGCGTTTTTGGGGACCGAGCTTTGACAAATGAGGGTCAGACTCGATGTTAAGGCCACTCAGGCCTGAAATAAATCTTTTGGAGATTTAAAAATATACTTTAATGGGAAATAATGAAAATAATTGAAATTGCTAGAAATTGCCAAAAATAATACTATATTCAAACACCTGCTTAGGCACTCCTAGTGAACCGATTTTAGTATTTTAAGATTTATTTGAAAGATCTAATTTTCCTTTATATTTTGTCCAAATTTCATTTATCTGCGGATCGTACTTTGTGGTTTAGAAGGAGATGAAAATTGTTACATATTTTGGCAGTATGATTATTAGATGATTATTGTGGTGAAGATATTAGGCTGATTTTTATGAAACTTAGTGGAATAATTTTTTATAGTACAAAAGTTTATTGTGGAAAGTTTGAGGGTCGTTGGTTGAGTCATCGTGTTCCAAAAAATTCGCAAAAAACGTAAATTTTTAGATTATTTTGTACTAATTTTTACATTTTTTGATAAAAAAAGTCCTTTTTGTAGGAATAAAAAAAATTTAAATAACTTTTTCCAATGTATAATTTCATAACAAAACATTTGGTGCTATTTATCTTTGTCTAAAGTATAATAGTTTTGGAGATATCCTCGAAAAATAGGCCAAAAAACGTGGATTTTCCTTTCTGTTTAATTTTTAATATTTTCCTCGATAAAAAATTTTGCACAGGTTTATATATTTGTACACATAGTGAAATTTTCTTTTTTAATGATATTCCGAAGTCATTAACACAAAAATCTCGGAGACTGTACGATTTACCCAACCATGTGCTTTTTTTAGCAGATACCGCCTGGACTAGAAGTTGGACTGATTGCTTTAGTTTTAACAGACACTAACATACAAAAAAAAGTTTTTTTTTATTTTGAGGAATTTATTTGTTAAAGTTATGTGTTTATGACAGTTCATCAAGCAGCCAAGTCAAAATAAATCAAATGAAAATTAAACTTAAACATGCATGCCACTTTTTTAGTTTTGCACCGTTACTTTGAATTCAGATAAATAGAACAAAATTTCGTGGTTCCATTTTAACCTGCCTTCACTGGCTGATGATTTGGATAGCGACCACATAGTAGAAATAGACGGAGCATAGCTATCTTACCTACATTACAGCAAGTGAGGCCTGAGCCGCCATATTGTCTGGGTCTAGGAACATAAAACAGCGCTTAAAACCGCGTAATCTTACAGTGCTCATGTTTCAAATAACTCGTTGATTATACCATTTAGCGTTGAGGCTCAAGGTTGAAATTTTGCCTGTGAAGAGTCCTTTAGTTTGGAACCATGATACAGTAGAGTCCCGCAAACTCGGAATTCGATAGCCCGAAATTCTGGATAACTCGGAAAGCCTGCCAGAGCAATAAAGTGCATTGAGATTCAAGGCCAGAGTACGGTGTGACACATATAAAACAGTTTTGGTTTTTCTTTAAGTTTTTTTTGTAACTGATAATGTAGTTCTTGTATTTTTTACTATGCAATAAATAAATGATTTCTTATAGAATTAACAGAAACTATTCTTATTTTTTCTTATTTTTACTCATTTCCCGATAACTCGGAATTTTCACAAACCCAGACACCGTTCGGTCCACATTAGTCCGGGTTTGTGGGACTCTACTGTAGTATCAATCATATTTCCAAAATATTTTTTTTATTTTTAAAAAATAATATAAAAACACAAGTTTTTATTCAACTTCAAAACATGACATGAAAAAGTAGCCGGCTACTACTTTTTTATTTTATGGTCAGGCAAAATAAACAAAACGGTGGAAATTGTTGCTAAAGAGTTGAATTTTTCAAATCATATTTTTTGAAAAAATTAGCTGATGTAGTTTGGTCGATAACTTAGTTACTGCGGGAGAGTTTATCCGTGCGGCGCCTTCATGAAAACAAAGTCAATCCTAAACTGTTATTTACAAAAATATAGTCGACTAAAAAAATACAAATCTGGATACATTTGAATTCTGTATGTAATAATAGGTGTAATTAAAGAATGGTAAACGGTTAGTAATGTATATTTGTTGCAAAATTGCGATAATCTTATTAATACAAATAAGTTTGTTGATAGTTTATTACAAATTTTATCAATTTGTTGATCAAATTTTAAATTTTGTCAACCATGACACGTAAAAAATTAATTGCATTTACTTTTTCAATTTCTTCATTCCACAAAATTAAATTTAAGCTATCTTGATACTTTTGTTGGTTGTTTATAGTAAATTCAACATATTTTGTTTTAGAAAAATTGATGGTACCAATTATAAATGGTTTAGAAACAGTTTACACATCACAGGAACGTTACAGGTGTATTCCGTGGCGGCAGCTTCTTTCAAAAAATGTCAGGACAAGCTTCTAGGTTATCAGTATTTACGATGTGTAAACTGCCTGTAAGCCATTTATATTTGGTACTATAGTGATTCTGAGATTCAGACGTATAATGTGATACCATATTTGTAATTTTTTTATGTACTTTGTTTTTTCCATGCATAGGGACTAGAAGCAAATTTAGGCTTCACTTCGCGGTTTCTAGTGCTCCTTCTATTGTACTATGTGGTCGATGGATTTGGAGGACATGGATATGTCATAAAATAGCTTATCCTTCAAGTTTTTTTATCTTAGAAATCACAGACGTGGATATGTCACAAAAAAATTGCTGGTTATGGGACAACCTGTTTTTTTTTACTCATCCTGACTTTCAATCACCTAGTATATTACAGAAATTTAAATTTTACTGTCTAATATAAAAGTTTTAATAATTATAAGTAATCTTTGGATCACAGATCACCATATTCATATGACATCTTTGTTTCTTTTGTAATTTAGCAAATTATTTATCGTAAATTCATATCCATGTAATAAAATCTAAATTGTTCAATTTCATTCATTGTGTAATTTCATAACAAAACATTTGGTGCTATTTATCTTTGTCTAAAATGAATAGTTTTGGAGATATCCTCGAAAAACAGGCCAAAAAACGTGGATTTTTCTGTTTAATTTTTAATATCTTCCTCAATAAAACAATTTGCACAGGTTTATACTTGTACGCATAGTGAAATTTTCTTTTTTAATGATATTCCTAAGCCATTAACACAAAAATCTCTGAGACTGTATGATTTACCCAAGACAAAACATATACCGCCTTGTCTATTCTTCTAATAAAGGTCAGTTGGTAATAGTGAGGTAGGTTAGTATAAAAATATTAGGTTTCCAGCTACTATCATAAAACTTTGCACAATCGAATTTGCATTTTGGAACTAAATTCAGCCCAGACCCCAAAAATTAGACATCTGATTTTCAAAATGGTGGCTGAAAATTGTTGTAAGAGAAAAAATTTTAAATATTTAGACCATGAGCCACCAATATGAAACCCTTCCCCCATGGGAATTTTCGACACATATATTTTTTTGTTGCTACTGACATGTACTTTAAGGTTTTGCTTGCTTGCGACGTTTAAATTACAGCATAACCCAGAAAACAAACAATATCATAGATAAATAGTTGAAAAATAAATAACATTGGATCATTTTTAAAAAAGTCACCTCACTGCATTTTGATGTGCATTTTTTTAGATACTGACTCAAGACCAACGCCCATCATTGTTGGGTGGCTAATCCTTTATTTTGACAGGATAATAATTTTCGACCTCCATCTTGGATCACCCATATTGGATATCAACTTTATTTTTGTAAATATAAAGATGATGTTGTGACACATCATTGTGAACTAGATTTTTACGCTGATTACAATGCTGAAATCCGTTTTGGAACATATGCATTCGTTAAAAAGATATGCACAAATAAAATTTTGTCCCTATACATTACTTATGGATGTTTCATATTTTCAATATTTTTTTAGATTATTTTTCATACATCTCTCATACAGGGGCGTCGCTAAGGGGTGGGGAAGGGGGGGAGCTTCCCCCCCCTAGATTTTGGAAATCAAAAAAGTTGGGAATTTCCAGCCTGATAGTTGGGAAAAATTAGTTGAAATTGAACATAGGCCCTAAATCATATAGCAAAAACTTGAACAGTTGAAACAACAATTTTCTTCTTGAATTTTGCAGTAGGCTAATAACAAAATTGAAATTACTATAATACAAAAATCCTACTAACCAAATTTCCCTACTTGTAGCTCTTAAAATTCCAACTATTGTTAAATCAATAACCTATAGTACAACTGGTCAAAATATATATTACGTAATTTGAGCATTTGATAACATTAATGCTCTTTGATATTGTGTACTATTCAATTTGTGGTTGTTAGGATTCAATTCCAAAGAATGAAGATATAACGCATGCACAGACGTATGGCTCATAACTAGGGAATCCAATCCCGGACGATATTTTCAATCCCGGGATTACGGGATTGAAAAATGTCATCCCGGGATCCCGGGACTGATCCCGGGATTGACCCAACATGGTATTTGTCAATATAAAAAGAAAGTTTTAGTATAATTTCATAGATATACATGGTATCGCAACTATAGTGTGCTAATTAAAACAGTTTCCGCTTAGTTTTGAGCTGTAAACGTATTTTTTTATCATAACTTGGATCTTAAAAAAATTATCACATGGTCAGATTTATCATGAAACGCTTATATACAGTATATACATAAAAGTATAAACAAAACTCATCAGATCGGCCCTATATAACCGTACAATGTGTAAGAGAATAATAGAAATATTTATCCAAATATAGTTAAAGAACGTCTTTTACAAAATATGAATACTTTTAGTTACTTGACAAACAATATTAAAACTAGAAGCTAGAAATAAAACCTCGCTTAAAACAAGTAAGTAACAAACTAGGACTAACATAAAATTAATAAGATTAAATTATTATTTATGATTAAAAATTATTAAAAATAATGATAAGAGCTTCGTAGTGAATCTTGATAACAATTATACCATATCAAAAATAAGGCCTCTTTGAAAAATTTTAAACGCTTGAAAATATTAACTGACACTTATACGGAAGTGTAAGATGGCAAATAACTCATCAAACCATGATTACTTGGACAACAACGTCATACAACTGGTTTTTCTTAGTTATACATTTGTTATAACTGATAGGAATAATAGAAAACATCGATTTTGCACGTAAATTGATTATTCTGAAAATCCCGGGATTGAGCCTGAGAATCCCGGGATTGAATATGCTCTAAAATCACAGGATTGGATTCCCTACTCATAACACTTTCAGCATCCAATGAAAGTGCATGGCAATTTTGGAATACCAAATTTCCCAACACCTAAGGTTTTAAGGGTGTGTGATCAAAAATTACTTTTTAAATTAATTTGCACATTTTAAATTGAATGGTTTCAGTCGGGGAATTCCTGTCCGTATCCGTATTTTACAAAGCAAAAAATGAGAAATCTCTGTATTTTCGGCAGTTTTCGGCCTTTTCCCAACTTTTTCAAAAACGTTACGATGGCTGATGATAGATTTTTAAACATATTTTTGGATAATCTTGCTACAAAAATTTCAGGGCTAAATTATCTAGGACTGAAAATGTTTAATACCAATGTCAGGATCAAACTAGTCACTATTTTCGTCAGAATAAATGTTTGCTTAAAGTGTAAATTGTATATATTTAATATTTACAACTTGTAATTTTGTATTTGTAAATTACAAGTAGTCAGAACCCTTTAGTTACAACAAAAATTCTTAGCTGATTAAAGGTCTGCTTGAATTAAAATTTAACTGCAAAAATTGCCTAAAAACTTACCATTTTGCTTTAAAAATCCAAAATTTTCCCCGGGCCCCCCCTTTTGTTGGGGGATATCCCATACCCCAAAATCCCCCGGTATCCTCCTCTCATGTGTATGTATTTTCGTTCTTAGAATTATGGCAGCCCTAGAAATTCGGATCCAAGAGTTGGGAAATTCAAATTCAAGAGTTGGGAAAATCAGGTGATCTCCCCCCCCCCTAGAATTTGCTCTCGCGACACCACTGCTCTCATATTATAATTAAGATATGTAGTTCGTTTTACCTTTAAATTACTCAGTGACATACAGGCTTTCATTTGAGATATTAATCATCAAGATCGGACAAGTGACAGATGAGCTATAAGGCTCAATGTAATTAAAAATCAATTTTTCTGAAATTTGTTTTTAATCAAGTATGTATATCTCTGGTTCAAAATAAGGTATTTAGTTCATATTGTTCTTAAAATAGGCGATATGTCGGCTTTTATTTAAAATATTGATAAGTAAAATCAGGTAAGCTGTAAATGAATTTTAAAGTTCATTATGACATAAAGACTAGTTATTTTTAAATTTTACGCTTAAATGTGGATTGTAACTCACCCCGAACTTGTTTGAATTACATTATCACGGTCTCAAACGCAAGCTGATATTTTACTGAGTCTTTTAAAAGTATTCAGAACTCCTGGAACTGGAGATATGAATCTTTATTTAAATGAAAATGTCTGAACATTTTAATTTTTAATGGGTTTTAGAACCACAACTCACCTGAAACTCAAGCTATTAAAATAATTTATGACTCAAATGAAAGCCAATAATCTTCTAAGTAATGTTAAATATGAGAACACCCCTATACACCAGGCAATGTCTCGTATAGGCCAAGGAACCCAGGGGGGGGGATGACAGTTTATTAAAAATGTTGCAACAAGTCTGTACATTATTATTATCACATGATTTGTTTGTGTTTTCAAGTAATATCTTGATTATCAGATGTTTTGGGCTGAGATTGTTTGGGTTTAAATAGAGTTTGATTTAAATAATTTTCTGATATTCTTATTTCATAATTGTCATCAAAACATGGTGGCAGCTTAAGGGATTTTTATCTGAAAGTCGATCACGGGTGTAATGGTGAGTAAGAGACTCAAAAAACGTAACTCGCAGAGACAAACATATGAGAATGACTGGGAATACAACAACCAAACCGAACCAGAACAATTAACAGAAAAGGAATGCACCTAGAACGATGGGGTACTTGGTAATGGAGTGGCGTATAATCCAGTTCAAACGATCAATTTGACGTTGCCAACGCCGGAAGCATTTTCCTTTACGCCAAACGAGTGGGTGTCTTGGAAGAACCGATTCCAAAGGTACAGAAGAGGATGCGGTTTGGACGGCGCCTCTGATGCTCGTCAAATTGACGTTCTTTTGTTTACAATGGGTAACAGAAGCGAGGATATTTTTGACTCGTTTTCATCAAAACCTGAAAAATATGAGGAAGTTCTTCAGAGATTCGATGAGTACTTTGTTCCTAGACGGAATATCATCTATGAGAGGACAAAGTTTCTGAGACATAAGCAAGGCGGTGATCCATCCGAAAAATTCATAACTGATTTACATAGTCTCGGTAAAACGTGTAATTGGGGAGAACTGAACGATGATATGGTGTTATTAGTTCTCATTATCGGTATGAACAATGAGGCTTTAAGTGATAGACTCCAACTAGACACTCAACTCACTCTGGAGAAGGCTACTAATGCGTTGCGACAGAATGAAGAATTACAACGCCAAAAACGGGAACTAAGAAATAATGATGTTTTCGCAGTAAATAAAAGGTCGGTGCGGGTCAATAAAACATCTGAAGGAAGTCGTAACCACAGGTATTCCGAAGATGATAAGAGTAGGAAGTGTAGTAAATGTGGTTATAACTGGCACGGGACCCTAGCCGACTGCCCTGCGAGGAAAGCGAGATGCAACGATTGTTCAGAGATTGGACATTTTTTTAGATGCTGTCCGTTACGAGGAAAGCGGGTAGGAAGGAAAGCCGTCAGGGAAATCGAACAACAAGATTCAGACGATGAAAATCTAAATGTTCCGGAGATTTTTATAGGAACTATTGGAAATAGTGACAAAGCGTGGATGCAGGAGTTGGAGGCAAGCTGTGGTGACCAAGAGTTAGGACTCATAAAATTTAAACTTGACACAGCAGCTGATGTAACTATGGTCCCCGCCAGTGCTGTGGGCGGTTTGATTAGGACTTTGCCTTTGGTAAATTGCAAAACAGCAGTGTTTAGCGCAAAGAAGAAAGATAGAATAAAAATTTTAGGGACTATCAAACTGAAGCTGGAACATAAGGGTGTTATGATTAACGAAATAGCATATATTTCTGAAGAAGTTGCTGTACCACTTCTAAGCAGACATGCCTGTGAGAGACTGAACCTTGTGAAGAGAATTTTTGCGGTGAATTCTGATACAGACTGGATCTCTGAGTTTCCTGATTTATTTCAAGGACTAGGAAATATGAAAGGAGAATACAAGATTGAAATGAAGGAGAATGCAGTTCCTTACGCTATACATGCTCCCAGGTCTGTGCCAATACCTCTGAAGGCCCAGGTTAAAGACCAGTTGGAGGACATGCTGCGAAAAGGAGTTATTGTCCCAGTTGAGCATGCAACCGATTGGTGTGCACCAATGGTAGTTTGCCCAAAAAAAGGGGGTGGGGTTAGAATCTGCGTGGACCTATCCAAACTCAACAATAGTGTGAAACGTCGATTTTATCCTATTCCGAAGATTGAACTCTCACTAGCCGAGATCGCGGGAGCCGAGTACTTCAGCAAGATTGATGTGAATTCCGGGTTTTGGCAACTAAACCTTGCAAAGGAATCACAAGATTATACAACATTCATAACTCCTTTCGGGAGGTACAAGTTTTGTAAGTTGCCTTTTGGAATTACATCAGCGCCTGAAGAGTTTCAGAGGCGTATGTCAAAGGCTTTAGAGGGAGCCAAGAACTGCTTAGTCCACATTGATGACTGCCTTATATGGGGACGAACAAAAGAAGAACACGATGAGTGTCTCAGAGCTGTTTTAGAGAGAGTGCAGGCTAATGGAATCACCTTGAACAAACAGAAGTCAGAGTTCTGCAAATGGACTGTGACATTCTTAGGGTTTGTGCTGTCCAAGGAAGGGATCCGTCCTGATCCCAGTAAGGTTCAAGCGATCGTTGAATTACCTACTCCTAGAAATGTTAATGAAGTTCAAAGATTCATGGGCATGATCACTTTTCTAGCAAAATTTATTCCAAATCGTAGTGAAATTTTGGAGCCAATTATAAGTTTGTTGAAGATTAAAAATGCTTTCTTATGGGGACCTGCTCAAGAAAAAGCGTTTGTCACTATAAAAAATATCTTATCCTCAGAGCCAAGTTTGACTGTATACGATCCAGAAAAACCTTCGATCCTTTCTTGCGACGCTTCAAAAAAAGGTCTTGGTGCAGTTTTGCTTCAGGTTGAAGGAGAAAATAAGAAACCTGTCGCATACATTTCTCAGACTCTGACTCCTGCTGAGGAGAATTATAGTAACATCGAGAGAGAAGCGCTAGCATGCACGTGGGCAAGTGATCGTTTGAAATGTTTCCTCTTAGGGAAAACGTACATCATTGAAACTGATCACAAACCACTTGTTTCAATTTTTAATACGCAGAATTTGGACGAACTCTCACCAAGGCTACAGCGATTTAGATTGCGTATGATGAGGTACGATTACCGCATGACCTGGACCCCTGGAAAAGATCTAGCCATAGCTGACCTGCTATCTAGAAATCCTATTTCGGCTAATGAAGATGGCGAGTTAACGGAAGAAGTGGAAGCCTTTGTTCATGAAATCAGTCTGATGAGTATTAATACGACAGATGAAAATGTGACTAAAGTGCTCAACTCGCAAATGAGAGATCCAGTCTGTACACACCTCAAATTACTGATTAAAGATGAGTGGCCTGGGAAATCAAGTTTGCCTTTTGAGATTCAGGAATATTACAGTGTGAAGGATGAATTAAGTTGTATTGATGGATTATTGCTTCGAGGAGCTAGGATGATAATACCTCAAGAATTGCGATCGGAAATGCTTGAGAGGCTTCACAGCGGACATTTGGGAATTACGAAAACCAGGAAACGAGCTTTGGGAACCATGTGGTGGCCAGGGATTTCTCAGGAAATTGAGAGGAAAATCAAATCGTGTCCGGTGTGTATTCAAAACTCGATTAATCATAGTGAACCATTGATTCCGAGGGTGGTTCCGGATTATCCGTGGCAAAATGTGTCAGTTGACCTATTTAAACATGAAGAAAAGTGGTTTATGGTTATTGTGGACCACTACTCGAGATACTTTGAAGTCGAAGAGCTACATCGAATGAGAGCATCAGATGTGATTCAAATTTGCAAAACTGTTTTTTCACGTTTTGGGATTCCTCAGAGGGTTTATTCGGACAGTGGGACGCAGTTTCACCACTTAGACTCGAGTGAATTTAAAATGTTTGCCAAAGAGTGGGGGTTTTCCACATTTAGGAGTAGTCCTCATCACCACCAAAGAAATGGGGCAGCTGAGGCAGCTGTGAAGATAGCAAAAGGCCTGATGAGGAAAAACAAGAACAACTTTGAACTTGCACTGCTTTCCTACCATACATCTCCACTTGAAACTGGCTTCACTCCAGCCGAACTCATGTTTGGAAGGAAATTGAGAGACAATCTTCCATCTACTTTGGTTGGAAATCCTGTGGATAAAAAGGACTTTTTTAAAAGGGAGGAAAAGTACCAGCTGAAGTATAAGAAACAATTTGATAAACGACATAGAACAAGTAACTTGAGTGAATTAGAAGTTGGAAACATGGTGTGGATCACAGATCTACGTCGACACGGAAGGGTGGTCAACAAATTGAAAGAACCACGATCTTACCTCGTAGAAACTGACAAGAGGACTATTCGGCGGAACCGTAAAAATTTAATTCCTGCACCGTACCTTGGAGATGATATTTCTACAGACCATTCTTCAGCAAGGAACAGTGATCCTGTGAGTTCACATCGTCGCTGCGACACAAATGATGGACCGGACACTGGTCCTGTGAGTTCACATCGTCGCTGCGACACAAATGATGGACCGGACACTGCTACCCGTTACGGAAGGCCCATCAAGAAGCCGTGTCGATACAGAATTATTTGAAGATGCGGACATCTTGAGGCGGGATGTTGCAACAAGGTACATTATTATTATCACATGATTTGTTTGTGTTTTCAAGTAATATCTTGATTATCAGATGTTTTGGGCTGAGATTGTTTGGGTTTAAATAGAGCCTGATTTAAATTATTTTCTGATATTCTTATTTCATAATTGTCATCAAAACAAAAAACCAATTTCTAGTTACAATAGTCAGAAAGCCTGAGCTTATACCTCAGGTATAATAATTATGATATTACATGAATTCTTTGTAGTGCAGGAGCCAGGTGTCGTTGAGTGGGCATGAAAAGAGGTATATAATTTGACTTCTGATTTTAGTAATAGGTACCTTAGTGACTATGAAAATCCATGTCGTCGCCCTCGGTGGTGGTCGACAACATAGGGAGGGGGGTGCAAATTTACGAAAACGATGCACTATAAGTCATCAAAAACATCCCTTCTGAAAATTGCTCACAGCACCTCTACCGTTTGATGGATTGTTACAATTTTTTATTTGTTTTATAGGTAATAAAGTTTTCTACAAGAAAATTAATACTATAAAATGTCGCATCTTTGCTAATTCAATGATTAAAGACGAAAATCCATATATTTTTTGGAGTTTTTACATGTTTTTACTTGTTAAATTGAAAGAATTCCACAATATTTACTGCAATAAGCGACTAATTGAGATTAATTTTAACTAAAATCGTAATATATATTTTCATTTTTATAAATTTGAATATAACATTAAACTTACTGGCCTATAGGGACACCAACATTCCATCAGCACCCCGTGCCCGCTCTGCGCGCCCGCACCGCCGCAACGCGACACCATCACCGCGCCTCACCGCAACGCGTTTTCACAAGTTATTATGAAATGTTTTATACATTTCTATAAATTTAATGCGAGAAAATTGTTACCGATGTGGATATTTTTTAATGTGAATATAGAATAATTCTCCAGTATGTAAATCACGATTATTTAAAAAAATGTATTATTCACTGTTTTTATTTTTTCCACGAACAAAATAAAATAAATTTATGATTGAACATATTATTGTTAGAAATAAATTACCTAAATAAGTTTTGTTCTGACATTAATCAAATCAATTACTGTTTTATGAATGATTCAAGACAAAAATACCTGTGTATATTCTAGTGAAATATAAATAAAACGATAATTAAACATTATAGTTTAATTTTACAAAAGACCTTTACACTAGGGTAGACCGGGGCACATTTACGCGGATTTTTTTAAATATTTTTTTTCAATTCGTGGTCATTCTTTTGAAGTTTTAAACATGACAGTTTTATTCAGTGGTTAATAAGGTTTAATTTTATATATAGAATGTTAACTTTTTTGTTTTTATTACAGCACAAAAAATTATTATTCATGTTAATGTCGGGTGCGTAAACCTACCCCGGGTTCGGGGCAGGTTTACGCATCAAGCGGGGCACATTTACATATACTACAAAGTGGTAAAAATGGGAAATAACAAACAGTTAGTTAATAATCTATAATTATTTTATTGGTCTTTTAGCTGTTACCTTATTTTTCTTCTTTTTCTGGTTTTCGGAACGTAATTTATCACCATCTTTAGAAAATTAGAACATAATTTTAAAAAAGAAATATTTAACTTTACTACAGTACACCTCGGATTATCCGGACCCCACATTATCTGGATCCCGGATTATCCGGACCGGTCTATCCGAGAAATTAAAAAATTTTAATCACGGCAAAAAGCGAGTTTACAAGTGAAATGTGCCTTCTAAAAGTAAACTGCAAATGCAATACATTACTGTACACATTTGGAATCACAATAATTAAAGGAGTCGCATCGCCAAAACAGTACCAACAGAACACTACAGGATTTTTGTGAATGTAGTCTTTTGGTTTGCTACTTGGGGCGCTAGCAGTAATCAACATAAGCTTAGCCCATGGTAATGTTGCGAGCTAGTTTATTGCCGTCACTTTAAGTGTTTACAGTTGTGAACTCTTTATGTGAACTGATATTGAATTTCAAAATGGGTGGTTGTAAAAGGAAAAAAATGGTTTTAACTTAAGAACAGAAACTAAATGCTCTCAAAAGACTTAACGCAGGAGAATCAAGTAAACAATTAACTAAGGAACTGGGTGTTGGGACAACTGAGGCGGTAGCTAGAAAAAGGGCGTATTTGTTAAAACAGCGTTTTGAGAAAAGTGAGTTTGAAAATTTTCTTTCAGTCCACCATAAAATTATGGAATTATGGAATTGTGACCATATGGAAGTTAGGTTCATATGGTCACAAATTTATTCAGGAATAAAAAGAGACTAACATCAATAAAATCGGAAAATAACTTATTTTGTTATTTTAGTTTTTCTGAAGAGGTAAATACGCCCTTTTGACCATAGACAGAATTCCAAGTATGACCTTTTTCCATAGACAAATCCATTTACATGTAAAACAAATGAGAAAATAAAGATTCTCATTATGATTATCATTAATTATTTATTAATAGTTTAAAATTTACTGAAAGCCTATATGAACTGGTAAAATATTGCTGAAAATTTTCAAACTCTTTTTCTCAAAACGCTGCTTTGACAAATACGCCCTTTTTCCAGCGACCGCCTCAAGTGTGTTCTTAAAATGTTGATAACAATAAAAATATATTAACTCATTCAGGTAAAACTAAGTTATTTGTTAAATGATATCAACTTCAACACACACAACTTAGAGTTTAACTGAAACTGAGACCATTTCAGCTGTCTATGAAAGAAGGGCGTAATAACCACTTCACAAAGACAGCTGTATCTCTGTGAATTTTTGTCAGAGAGTAATGAAATTTTGTACTGATTTAAACATATGTGAGGAAAATCAAAAAATGCAATCTCTGAAAAAAGGGCGTATAGGCCATTACGCCCTTTTTCCAGCTACCGCCTCCGTAGCTACCGCCTCCAGCTACCGTAGTTACTACGGTGACAGGAAGAATCAAGCGCAGTTAGAAAAATGGTACTTATGCGGAACAAGCTTGAAAGAATAACAATTTGTACACTCTTGATACTTCATTTGCAGCATCAATTTAGCAGGGGCTAAGATACGTGATCGCTATTAATTTAGGCGATATTGTAATAACCTCGGATTATCCGGATTTTTCGTTATCGGGATCGGTGTTCCGCCACATTAATCCGGATAATCCAAGGTGTACTGTATTTAAAGTATAAATTAGTTATAGTTGGCTAAATACAAGTATATTAGGCTTAAATGATGACACGTATGATCAAACAGCATACAAATAGTCCAGTAAATCTACGCAAAAAACACCCTTAACCTAGAACAAATTGCAACACGAGCGTTTTTGGTGGAAATCTGTCCAGAAAAATGTGCTTTTTAACCTATCCAAAATCGGACAAAATCGGTCCATGGGAAACTCTCTAAAATTACGTTTCAAAATGGCGGATTACAATGGAAAAATTTAAAATTAAGTTTTACTCTTAGTTTTTAACTACATCTCTAGAGATATAAAATTAGAAATGCTACAGAAAACCGTTAGGGGGGTAATACTTCATTTTCATAGGATTTTAAATTTTGGCCGCCATCTTGGATCCGCCATATTGGATTCAATTATTTTTCTTCAAATACAAAGGTGGTCATGTGACACATCATTCAGAACTAGATTTTTACGCTGATTCCAATGCTGAAATCCGTTTTCAAAAATATGTCTTTGTTTTTAAGATATAACGAATTTATTTTTTTAATTTTTTAAATTTGTTAAAATGCTCACCAACTTAGACCAAACTGCAACACAACCGTTTTTCATGAAAATATAACAAAAAAGTACTTATTAAAACATATCCAAAATCTAATAAAAATCGGTCTACGGGAAACCCCCAAAAATCACGTTTCAAAATGGCGGTTTTTTTTAACATTGGGAAGTTTTTGAAAAAAGTCACTCGGCTGAATTTTTTATCTACATTTAACAAGATATTGAGTTGGGACCACCGCCAATAATGTTTGAGTGGCTAGTCGTGCACTTTGTCTAGGTAAAAGTTTTTGGCCGCCATCTTGGATCCGCCATATTGGATTTCATATATTTTTTTCAAAAGTAAAGGTAGTCATATGACACATCATTTAGGACTAGATTTTTACGCTAATTACAATGCTAAAGTCCGTTTTCAAAAATCTTATTTAGTTATCTAAATATAACGAATTTATTATTTTTATTTTTTAATTTGTTAAAAAACTCATAATCTTAAACTAAATTTCAGCACAATTGTTTTTTAATGGAAATCTGCGAAAGAAATACTTATCCCGATACATCCAATATCGGTCAAAAACTGTCTACGGGAGAACCAAAAAAATCACGTTTCAAAATTATTTTGGATCCGATATGGCGGATCCAAGATGGCGGACAAAATTGAGTACCCTCTCAAAATTAAGTATTAACTACCCAATAATGTTTGGGGGTGGTGTAAAATTGATATTTGAAAAAATATAGGAAAAAGGTGGGGGGGGGGGCTATTATGGGACACCCGGTATATATATTTGTATATATAATTTATTTATTTATGTATGTATGTATTTATTTATTTATTTATATAATATGAGATAAAGGTCGTTTCGGTGTTGTTTTTGTGTAAGTTGCTTCAGGTAAATGCAAAAAATCCGAGGGGAATAGGCTGAAATTTCGCACCAAGGTATATCATCTACCCAGGCAAAACATGGATCTACCCAGGTCCTTAATATCCCTTTAAGTTTCACCCCGTATGCATTATTTCTCACTAGTGTTTTGAATAATGTTAGTAGTTTTTATTTGGTTTCCATAGGAACTATAGTTGATTTTATATAATATGGTCATAGCAGTTACCATAGCAAAACTGAGTTGACAAGGATTAATAATTTCTAAATATAACTAAAATACTTGTAGTGGTTAAAAAAATCCAATGTTTTCCGTAAATATTGGAAAATATCTCTAAAATGCCCGCCTTTTGAAACGGCTAGAGATAATTTAGTTCAGTTTTCCTCAAAATGTTCCGTTCAGCAGGACCTGTAAAATGATATAAAACGTGGTATAGGTTTACTTAACAATATTGTGATATTTTTACACTTGGCCTTAATTCGTGGAACACCCTGTAGATAAATCGCGATGAACACATTTTCAATAAATTCTACATATCTGAGTTAATGGAGGACAATTCTGTTTAGCATTCCTGGACTAAACAGTTTCCCCTTTATAATATAGGTAAATGGTTGGTTTTATTGATACCCTGTAAGCTTTCAATGTGACACAAAAAATAGTTACAAAAAAATTAATAAAAACAATATAACTCACTCCAAACTTGTCCGATTTTAATGATCAATGGCTCAAATGAAAACTGATAGCTCACTGAGTGTTTTGAAACCATTCAAACCTATATTCCTTAAACAAAACTGGAGATACTCGTCCTTAACCAAATTAAAAATTCTGAAAAGAAATATTTTTATGTTGATTAAAGGTCTATAACTCGCATCTAACTCAACCTATTTAAATAGTTAAGAGCTTAAATTAAAGCCAGTAATGTACTGAGTTAATTAAAACCTTAAATATGCCTGAGTCTCAGCTAAATTTGGAGATATAAGTCTTTAAGTGGTGACAAATTTCGACAGTTAGAAGAATTTAAGTTGTATTATGGATCATAACTCCGTTTATATTTGTCAGATTTCGATTAGTCATAGTTCATATGAAAGCTTATACTTTACCGAGTAATTTGACACCAGAAGGAACTTATTAACTCATTTCAAACCTGAGATATTAATCTTTAACAAAAAACAAATTTTTAAAAAACCAATTTTCATGTAGCATTTAGCTTTATAGCTCGTTTCACACTTGTCCGATTTTAGTGATCGATAGCCCAAATAAAAGCCAAAAAATCACTCGTCATTTTAAGATCAAAACGAACTGAAAGCCTTGCTTGGTTCCTGAGCTATAAGAAAAATAATCGTAAAAATGTTATTATTTAATTAGCCCCCATAAGAAATGTACAGGGAAGAATTTTATTTTGAGTATATATTAAAAACGAATCGATATTTTTGAAAACGGACTTCAGCATTGAAATCAGCGTAAAAATCTAGTTCTAAATTATGTGTCACACGACCACCTTTACATTTGAAAAAATAAAATAAATCCAATATGGCGGATCCAAGATGGCGGCCAAAAATTTTTACCTTGTCAAAATGCACGACTAGCCACTCAAAAATTATTGGCGGTGGTCCCAACTCAATATCTTGTTAAATGTAGATAAAAAAATGCAACCGAGTGACTTTTTTCAAAAACTTTCCAATGTTTTAAAAAACCGCCATTTTGAAACGTGTTTTTAAGGGGTTTCCCATGGTCCGATTTTGTCCGATTTTGGATATGTTAATATGCACATTTTTTTGAGCAGAATACCGTCAAAAACGCTCGTGTTGCAATTTGTTCTAGGTTAAACAGTATTTTTACTGGACTAAAAAGGTAAGATGAAAATTTAAATTATTTTTAGGGGCACGTTTAGCCAGTCAACATATGCGTAAACGTGCCCCGATTCAACTGCGTAAACGTGCCCCTGCGCCATGTTTGATTTTATATTAAATGTGCAACATAACCTGTTAAGTTTTCTTTACTTGCAAATAAATCACTTAATTAAGAAGAAACTGCTGTTTATTACAATATAAAGATTGTTAATGATAAATTCTGCACTCTTTGCTAACAATAAGCATCAATAGTCCAGTAAATCTACGCAAAAAACACCCTTAATCTAGAACAAATTGCAACACGACCGTTTTTGGTGGAAATCTGTACGAAAAAATGTGCTTTTTAACATATCCAAAATCGGACAAAATCGGTCCATGGGAAACCCCCTAAAAGTACGTTTAAAAATGGCGGATTACAATGGAAAAATTAAAAATTAAGTTTTACACTTAGTTTTCAACTACACCTCTAGATATAAAAATTGGGAATACTACAGAAAACTCTTAGGGGGGTAATACTTCATTTTTATAGGATTTTAAATTTTGGCTGCCATCTTGGATCCGCCATATTGGATTCAATTATTTTTTTCAAATACAAAGGTGGTCATGTGACACATCATTTAGAAGTAGATTTTTACGCTGATTCCAATGCTGAAATTCGTTTTCAAAAATCTGTTTTTGTTTTTAAGATATAACAAATTTATTTTTTATTTTATTAAATTTGTTAAAATGCTCACCAACCTAGACCAAACTGCAGCACGTCCTTTTTTCATGAAACTATAACAAAAAAAGTACTTATTCGAACATATCCAAAATCTAACAAAATCGGTCTACGGGAAACCCCCCAAAAACACGTTTCAAAATGGCAGCTTTTTTTAACAATGGGAAGTTTTTGAAATAAGGCAATCGGCTGCATTTTTTATCTACATTTAACAAGATACTGATATGGGACCACCACCAAAAACTTTTGAGTGGCTATTCGTGCATTTTGGCAAGGTAAACATTTTTGGCCGCCATCTTGGATCCGCCATATTGGATCCAAAATAATTTTTTCAAAGGAAAAGTGGTGTTATGACCCATCATTTCGAATTAGATTAATTCACGGATTACAATGCCGCAATCCGTTTTTTAATATCTTAAATAGTTTTCAAGATATGGGTGTTTTAAATTAATTTATTTTCAACCAATTTAAACATAAGAAATTGATAAAATAGGCCCAAAACCACAAAATAATGCTAGAAAGTGACAAATAACCACCACCAGTCATTGTTGAGCGATTTACACTTAACTTTCACCGATATAAATTTTTTGGCCGCCATATTGGATCCGCCATTTTGAAATGAGGCAAGTTATTTCAAATATGATGTTGGTATTGTGACCCAGTATTTTAAACTTAATTTTTACACCGAATATAATGCCGCAACCCGTTTTTAATTATAGTGTTTAAATTCCAAAATATTGACATGTTTCTAATAAATATCTAAAAAATTTTAATTTGTCAAAAACTAAGTTTTATAGGTAAAAAAGGGGTTGCGGCATTGAATTCGGCGTAAGAAACTAGTTTGAAATGATGGTTCACAATACCAACATCATATTTGAAATAACTTACCTCATTCGAAAATGGCAGAACAAAGATGGCGGCCAAAAAATTTACAATGGTGAAAGTTAAGTGTAAAGCGCTCAACAATACTGATAGTGGTTATTCGTCACTATCTAGCATTATTTTGTGGTTATGGGCCTATTATATCAATCTGTAATGATTAAATTGGTTGAAAATAAATTAAATTAAGTACCCATATCTTGAAAACTAATTAAGATATTGAAAATACGGATTGCAGCATTGAAATCAGTGAAAAAATCTAATTCGAAATGATGGGTCATAACACCATTTTTACATTTGAAAAAATGATTTTGGATCCAATCATAGGCGTAATTCGGGGGGGGGGGCAAGGGGGGGCAGTTGCCCCCCCAATAATCTGAAAATTGAAATTAATTTTTAGGTATAAATAACGAAAATTGACCAGAATCATGCTTTTTCAAGTTGTAAAATTAAATTATTTTTGACATAAATTTTTCATAAATTTTAGTCTTGTCGATATGCCGTAAAAGTACGCTGGTGGCTTAGTTTTGTTTGAAGTCTGATTGCAAATTTGCAAGGATACGTTTAGTGAACGAATACAGACGAACATGCTATCCACTATGGCGCGCCGGCGCCGGCGCCGGTCAACAAGACCCCATCACTCCCACGCCAAACCACAGCCCACCAATGAACTGACGCTTCAGGATGGCCAACCTCTAAACTCTGTAGTGCTGCTCAGAGCCAGAGTAAGCTGCCTGTATAAGACACTGTTCACCAGGGGTGCCCAGAAGGGGGGGGGGAGCATAGCACAAAATTGCGCCATCAAAATTTTTTGGGAGGGCATGATTTTTCAGGCGGGATTTAATTTTTTTGCGAGGAATATTGAACCAGAGAATAAGGGGAAATTACAAAAAAATAAATTATAACCATACGCAACAGTTAGTTAAAAGTACTGTTTACTTATCTAACCAAATCATCAGGATTACCATCGTCATATATTCAAGTTTGCTATGTAAACCATCCCGGAATCTCCAAGTCAATCCAAGTGTTAAATTATTTTAAAGGGCGGTTGGCAATGGGTTGATTGGACTGGCAACCCTGTCTGACATAGGGCCCAGAAGACATAGTGTCAGACAGGGTTTGTGGCCCCGGTCTGACACAGCCATTAGCAATGTTACCAAAAACCGGGTATTTTGGAGGCCGTGCGGAGTTTAGGCGATGGTTAAGAAAAAACTGGGGATATAAGATTTAGGTTGAGGAAATTTACTCATCAACCTGGATATTATAAAAATGGGTGAAATCGGGGATTTTTGATGAGGTACAAGGATTTTTTGGAATTCTATATATTTATTTTTTGAATGAAAGTTGGTATTATATATTTGGATTGGTTGTATTGGTTATTTTTTTCGCAGTGTTACCAGAAACTGGGTAATAGCCTGGTTTGCGGGTATTTTGATGGCCGTTCGGGGACTTAATTAACATGATTAAGAAAATAGAGTAAAATCGGGGATTTTAGACTTGAGCTGCGGGGATTTACCCGGCATCCTAAATACATAAAAAACGGGTAAAACCGGGGATTTTTGAATTGTGATTTGCTTTGCAAATATTCAATGTCCATGTAAGATGAGAAAAATAATTAGTTTTTTCTGGTTTTTAAGAACAATACTTGAAGTAAATAGACATATTTTAATTTTTTTTTTCTTGGGGGCTGGGGTAACATTACCCCTTGCTACCTCGACCTAAAAGATCTTTTGTAGCACCCTTCCTTCTAGTCCACCAGCCGAAGTCCCTTCGCGTAGCCTAACAGCTGGTGCACACCCATTTCTTTTATTTCAATAGGCATCAAGAGTGCCTTTCCTAGGTATTTCAACCTTTTCTGGGCTAACGCCGGACAATCCAGCCATATATGTTCAGCGGATTCTACTTCTGAAAGGCAGAATCTGCACTGATCTGTTTGCCTAAGCCCTATTGTTCTAAGGTATTTTCTCACATGGCTGTGCCCAGTGAGGAGACCTATCAGAAGGCTTATTTCCCCTTTTTGGAGGTTGAAGATGGTTCTCCATTCCTTTCTAAGAGGATTGATCATCATCTTCGATTGTCTCAGGCCTGGGGTTCCTTCCCATACCTTTGCCTTCTGGCACTCTGCCCAGGTTAGGATTTCTGTTTGTCCTTTACTCACTGGGACTCCACAGTATGGTTCTGGCCCAATGAGTTCGGACTTTGCCCCCTCACCCGCCAGGCTGTCGGCTCTTTCGTTGCCTTCATGCCCAGCGTGGCCTGGGATCCATGCCAGCTGGACTGTGTTGTGTTCACCCAAGGCCTTTAAGGCGCTCTTGCAGCTCTGCACAACTTTCGATTCTACCACACAGGCATCAATTGCTTTGAGAGCAGCCTGGCTGTCTGAAAGGATAAGAACCCTTCTCCTTTTCAGATTTTTATCCAGCTGCAGTCTCACGCAATGCTCTATCGCCAAGACTTCCGCCTGGAAGACAGTCGGTGTTTCACCGAGGGCCTTTGAGAGGTGGGTTCCTATCCCATACACTCCAAGTCCCGACCTGCCCTCCTTCCGCGATCCGTCTGTGTAAAACACCATCTAGTCCAGGCGGTATCTGTTAAAAAAAGCACATGGTTGGGTAAATCGTACAGTTTCCGAGATTTTTGTGTTAATGGCTTCGGAATATCATTAAAAAACAAAATTTCACTATGCGTACAAATATAAACCTGTGCAAAATTATTTATCGAGGGAAATATTAAAAATTAAACAAAAATATCCACGTTTTTCGTCTGTTTTTTGAGGATATCTCTAAAACTGTTCACTTTAGACAAAAATAAATGACACCAAACGTTTTGTTATAAAATTCTACATTGAAAAAAGTTATTTTTAATTTAGTTTTTCCTACAAAAAGTGCATTTTTTAATTGAAAAATGTAAAAAAATAGTAAAAAATAATCTAAAAATTTACGTTTTTCGCGATTTTGTTGGGACACGACGACTCAACCAATGACCTTCAAACTGTTCACAGTAAATGTTTGTATTATAAAAAATAATTACACCAAGTTTCATAAAAATCAGCCTAATATATTCAGCACAATAGTCATCTAATAATCGTACTACCAAAAGATTAAACAATTTTCAAATCCGTCTAAACCGCAAAGCACGATCCGCAGATACATGAAAATTGGACCAAATATAAAGGAAAAGTAGATCTTTCAGATAAATTTTAAAATATTGAAATCGGTTCACTAGGAGAGCCTAGGCAGGTGTTTAAATGTAGTATTATTTTGGCAATTGATAGCAATTTCATTAATTTGCATTATTTTCTATTAAAGTATATTTTTAAGACTAAAAATAATTTATTTTAGGCCTGAGTGGCCTAACATCGAGACTGACCTTCATTTGTCAAAGTTCGGCCCCCAAAACCGCAAGGGGCGGCTTTTATTAGCAGTCCTCGTACAACGCGATCGAACTGACATTCGCATGCATGAAGCTCGGCCCCCAATTACATAAATCCCTTATCCCTACCTTCCCTTCGTCAAGCTCGGTCCCCGAACTGAAAATTTTGCTGATAATGAGCAGTGCACAATCCCTCATGGGCAATTAGTACACATTCTCATTTATCCCTAGCTTGATTCTCAATCTGCAGAAAGCTGCAATTGTACCCTTATTCTTTTATTCCTCAAGCTCGATTTCTTAAATTCTCCCCCCCCCCCCTATATTCAAAATTATTTTATATTATAAAGATTTATTTAATTGTGATTCTTTTCTTTTGAATACATACGGAACTTTACCAATTTTTTTACAAATGTCAGTTTAAAATATTTTGCATTTGTTTAATGCAATGACACTGTGATAAAACAACGTGTAAAAGATATTCAGGCAATTTATGTGAAATTTATGGTTTTTTAACTGTTTTCCACGTGAAATTGGTTCAAATTTCATAAAATCATTTCAAGGAATTTAGACTCGGTAGTTCCTTCTTTATCGAGACGTCCTTCTCGAAACGTTTATTCTTAACTACCTTTTTACAATAGAAAAACGTGCTACACATCTTTTTGTCTCCTTCTTCTGAAGTCTAAAATGTACTGTCCATATACCTTAGATTATAATAGGAAAGAACATATACTGGACTCTTAGCGTTTTAATTATTTTCTGTAACAAAAATTTAGTTATTTTGTTTGTTCATGCACATAGAGGAAGTTTTTTATAAGGAAGTATTTTTTAGTTAAAGCTAATTTCTATAGCCTTAATGGTTTTACTTAAGCCAACACGAACAGACTCCCACTGGATTTTAAGGATTAGACGTTCAGAATTCTGTAACATGTAATGTAATTTAAAGAGAGTATTTTAACAAAAAATGTTATTTTACTATGGAAAAAAGATTATTTGATTTATTGTGAAAGGGCTACCACTGATGTAATAGTACATTCTAAGCATGCGTGTCTGTTATTGTGTGTGTCCTGTGCGCAAATGCATGATATGTGGGACGGTGATCATCATATTAAGATGGTGAGACTATGCATGTAAGTAAAAAAAGGTCATGTTTGCTGGTAAGAAAACCTTTCTTCCTAATATGTATTTTATACCTTTTATTCTTTTTTTTCAGTTAAGATTAAAAAATGTCAAAGTGAACAATTTTTTACACGAGTGTAAATGGTTTGATTAAGATGAGGACTATTTCTATTTCCCTGAATACTTGCTACAGACTCTGTAGGGAGATATTTTAGTCACTGAAGACTTTTGTTTTCAATAGTGTGTATTTTACTAAATAAATAATTATAATTCTTGTAGTTGTCTACGTAGAGCTCAAAATAGCAGTTTTCATTACAAGGAGCGACTTTATCATACTGTGAAAATAAGCTTTTAGTCGTTAAAATTCTTCTCTTAAAAGATTTTTGACGTTAGAATGCAATTTACAATGTTTACATTTCTGTTGTTTACAAACAACACTTTTAATCTTACAAAGAGCGACTTCCGCATACAGACATAAAAATTGGACAAGAAGGACCTTCCGGTTATGAGAGAAGGCCACAGGAAACTGAAGTGGACCTTTTCACTTGGTAATTTATCTTCGTATAAAAAAAGTCCAATGATAGGGGATGAGTATTATTTAAAGAGGGCAACATGTATAATTTGGGGGACCGAGCTTGGCGAAGGGAAGATAGGCATTAGGGATTTATGTAATTGGGGGCCGAGCTTCATGCATGCGAATGTCAGTTCGATCGCGTTGTACGAGCACTGCTAATAAAAGCCGCCCCTTGCGTTTTGGGGGCCGAGCTTTGACAAATGAAGGTCAGACTCGATGTTAAGGCCACTCAGGCCTGAAATAAATGTTTTTGAGGTTAAAAAATATACTTTAATAGAAAATTATGCAAATTAATGAAATTGCTAGAAACTGCCAAAAATAATACTATATTTAAACACCTGCCTGGGCTCTTCTAGTGAGCCGATTTTAATATTTTAAGATTTATTTGAAAGATCTACTTTTCCTTTATATTTGGTCCAAATTTAATGTATCTGCGGATCGTGCTTTGCGGTTTAGATGGATATGAAAATTGTTTTATATTTTGGCAATACGATTATTAGTTGACTATTGTGCTGAATATATTAGGCTGATTTTTATGAAACTTGGTGTAATTATTTTTTATAATACAAACATTTACTGTGAAAAATTTGAAGGTCATTGGTTGAGTCGTCGTGTCCCAACAAAATCGCGAAAAACGTAAATTTTTAGATTATTTTTTACTATTTTTTTTACATTTTTCGATTAAAAATGCACATTTGTAGGAAAAACTAAATTTAAAATAACTTTTTTCAATGTAGAATTTTATAACAAAACGTTTGGTGTCATTTATTTTTGTCTAAAGTGAATAGTTTTGGAGATACCCTCAAAAAACAGGCAAAAAACGTGGATATTTTTGTTTAATTTTTAATATTTCCCTCGATAAAAAATTTTGCACAGGTTTATATTTGTACGCATAGTGAAATTTTGTTTTTTAATGATATTCCGAAGCCATTAACACAAAAATCTCGGAGACTGTATGATTTACCCAAGTCAAAACATATACCGCCTGGTCTAATCGCCGACTTACCTATTTCTGCCATTCTCTCCTTCCACCTATGGCCACCTGGTAAGGTTTAGTGAAGTCGTACTTCCTAATCATGAGATCTGAGACCGTCATCCCCATGTCCAGACTCGGGAATTCCCTTAGAATCGACATGTGACCTGTCCTTCTCGAAGGTGATATTTCTCCTTTGCTGCAAGTCTTAAGGGCCGTTAGTGCTGCCCTTTTCTTTATGTCTAGCCCAAGTGGGAGTGAGCCTAACATTGACTCCATTACCACTGTCGGGCATGATCTTGTTGTGCCACATACGCCTGTGCAGGCCAGTCTTTGCAGTTGTTGCAGCTTTGCAGCTACACCAGCCTGCTCTGCCTTCTGCCACCACACCAAGGCTGCGTATTCTACCATAGGCTTTACTATGGCTTCATATGTCCACCAGATCAGTCTAGGGTTGAGTCCCCATCTTTTGCCAAATGTCCTTCTGCAGGCACCCATGGCTCCTGTTCCTTTGGCAGTGACATGATCTATGTACATGTTCCAAGTCAACTTCTGATCTAGGTAAACCCCCAGATATTTAGTCTCCTTGACTAACTTGACCCTCACTCCCCTCTTATCAGGGGAGGGGAGATTTTAGTTCTCCTTTTCCTCGTGAAGGTCACTATCTCAGTTTTTGTAGGGTTGATTGTCAAGCCCTTCGTGTTACACCAATTGTCGATGCGGTCCACCGCCCACTGAGTAAGGTCCTCAATGGTGCCTTTGTGTATCCCTCTGACGGTGAGCACTAGATCATCGGCAAAGGCTTGTAGGTCGATGCCTAATTGTTCAGCTTCCCTCAGCAAGCCGTCGACCACGAGTGTCCATAGTAGAGGAGATAAGACACCTCCTTGCGGACACCCTCTTCTGGCCTCGACTGTGACTGAAGAGTCGCCAACCGTGGCTGATATTTCTCTGCTTTGCAGCAAAGCCATTATCCAGCCCACTATTTCCTGAGGAACTCCTCTGGCTTCCAGCGCTTCCTCTATTGACTGATAGGACACATTATCAAAGGCTCCTTGGATGTCCATAAAGACTCCTGCAAGGATTTCCTTATTATCTAATGTGTCTTCAATTTTCGCTACCATGCTATGGAGTGCTGTAGTAGTCGATCTCCCCATCATGAAAGCATGTTGATTCACATTCAGGCTTGGGTTCATGAGAATCTCATCCCTCACATGCCTGTTAATGATCTTCTCCATGGTTTTTAACATGAATGAGGTTTGACATATTGGTCTGTACGATTTTGGCTGAGTAGGTTCTTTTCCCTTCTTCCGTAGGAAGACCACTCTCGCCCTTCTCCATCTTGTTGGGATATATCTCAGGGCATAACTGCCCCTAAACATTGCTATGAGGAGATCCATTAGGACCTTTAAGCCGTCTTGCAAGAGAGCAGGGAATATCCCGTCTCTCCCGGGGGATTTGAAAGGGCAGAAAGAATTAACTGCCCACTTCACAACCTCCGGTTTGAAGATCTTGCCCGACACCCGTCTAGCTTGTGCCACCTCCCTGTGGGACCTCCCCGGACAGGGCCAGTTGGCTCCTTCTCCTATGGGACAGCTCCCGGGAAGTGTACGCTTAGCATCTCCCTTAGGGTGTCGCCCATACTGGTTGTGAGATGGCCGTTCCCGGCCATTACTGCACCCAATGGGTTGGATTGTTCGTTTTGAAGTGCTTTCTGGAGTCTGGCCGTTTCTGGTAGGCTGGACAGCCTTTCGCAGAAGAGCCTCCAAGTCCTTCTTTTGGACTTTCTGATTTCCAGATTGTACTCCGTCAAGGCCCTCGGATAGGCGTCTCTGTCGCCAGTTCTCCGGGTGTTGTTATAGAGCTTCCTGAGTCTTGCTCTCATTCTGCTTAGCCTCTCATTCCACCAAGGTACGTCTCTCGACACCCTTTTTGATCTGAGAGGGCAGTTGTTTTCGTAGGCTTTTTGAATTGCTGTTTCTAGTGACTCCGCTAATTCCTCCAAGCCCTCAACAGTTCTGGTGTGCACCATAGCTCCCTCCAACTCCCTTTGTTGGGTTTCTCTGTATCCCTTCCAATTGGTCAGTTGGGGTACTCTGTAGGATAAACACTTCTCCTATCCGCCAGGTGTGCCTCTACATCGAACCGAATGTGTGTATGGTCCGACAACGAGGCCTCCTCAGAGACATGCCATCCACTTATTTTGTGGTTTCTAAGGTTGACTGATAGGGTTAAATCTAGAACCTCTTCTCTTATCCTGTTGATGAAGGTAGGTTTGTTCCCTAGATTCTCTATTTCTAAGTCAACCTTATAGATATACTCTAGGAGATCCTTACCTCTTTCGTTGATGTCGGTACTCCCCCAGATGATGTGGTGAGCGTTGGCGTCACAGCCTAGGATGAGTGGCATACTTTCACTGCGCGCATGTTGTACTAGGCGTTCCACTGCCTTTGGAGGGCAGGTGTCCCCGGGATTCGGAAAATACGCCGAGGCCACTAAGGCCTTTTGGCACCCGTTTGTGTTGACTATATTTTAATATATAGTACCCCCTTACCCAGCAAGTTTAGGAAACGATCTGGTTTTGGGTATTTTTAAAGTCATTAGGTGGTTTTTCGGCTAACTACCCGGATTTTGGTACTTAGGGGGATTTTGCAGGGATTAGTGCCGAAAAACCGGGTAAAAGTGAGGATTATTAATGGAGTTGGCGGGTAAAATGCCAAATCCTGTTTAATGCAACACTGGCCATTAGAGATACAGTAGAGCGCCGATTATCCGAACGTCGATCATCCGAATCGTCGGTTAACCGAACGCCGTAATAATTCATATTGTGAACATGATTCTCAAGCAATTCAAATTCGCGCGCCAACCGAAACTCCCGTCGCACCAGGACATCCATGTATTCTGATAGATTTCATAATAAAATTACGTGAATAATTTTTGTTTGATAATATTTAAGCCTTTTTACTACCAAGAATTACGTTACATATATAATTTTAAAATATTATCCGAATATTCAGTTATCCGAACACCCCTTGTCCCCAATTAGTTCGGATAATCGGTGCTCTACTGTAAGAGTATAGCAACAGTCAATCGCCAGTCGTATGAAGCACAGTTGGAGTTGGTGTGCCTACTTGGACTGCGGTGAGGCAGTTTTAAAAATAGTAAAATTACTGAGTGAAGTGAATGGTGATTACAAGTTCACATTGTGTTGTGATATTGTGGTTGGATATTAACTTTAGCTAGTTAGATGTACAGAGATTAATATGCATCAGCAGTGTATATTACCCCATATCAGTACGAACTAGTGCAAAGTGGGGGGGGGGGATTTGGTGTATGCAATCAAATCAGGATGAGGCAATGACCTAGAAGATCTTGCCCCCCAATCGAAATGCTGAAATTACGCTTATGGATCCAATATAGCGGATCCAAGATGGCGGCCATAATTGGGTAATCTCTCAAAATGAAGTATTAACTACCCAATAATGTTTGGGGGTGGTGTGGAATTGATATTTGAAAAAATATAGGAAAAAGTTAGGGGGAACTATTATGGGACACCCAATATATATATGTTTTTATTTATTTATATAATATATAATATGAAATATAGGTCGTTTCGGTGTTGTTTTTGTGTAAGTTGTTCCAGGTAAATGCAAAAACTTCAGAGGGGAATAGGCTGAAATTTCGCAACAAGGTATATCATGTGCCCGGGCAACACATGGGTCTACCTAGATCCTTAATATCCCCTTATGTTTCACTCCGTATGCATTAAAGTTAACAGAAAACTCTTGGTTGAAACAATTATTAACTTTATTAAAGTAAACTTATATTGTCTTGTATAATATTTACGTAATGAATGTAAACAAAAAATAGTAAATGAAACCATATGGTAAATTAAAAATATTTCACAAAAGTGGTCAAACTCTTGGTTGAAACAATTATTAACTTTATTAAAGTAAACTTATATTGTCTTGTATAATATTTACGTAATGAATGTAAACAAAAAATAGTAAATGAAACCATATGGTAAATTAAAAATATTTCACAAAAGTGGTCACTACATTACTCCCCCCCTAGAAGGGTACCGGAGGTAAAACGTAGTGGTCTTCTTATCGGGCGTCCATGTCTTGTAGTGACACTAGGATTTGTTGTTGAGTCGTTCTTAAGAGGATTTGAACAAATTTTCCTGTCTTGATTAGATTCGGCATCTTGGTTGGGAACAATTTGTTTGTCTAACAAGAAGGCGGGCTTAAGCCGATCGATGGATACCCTCGTCTTCTTTCCATTTATGTCGACATCAAAACATTTATCAAATCTCTTCAATACTTTGTGGGGACCAGTATAGCGTGGACTTAGCGAATTGAATAATACTTCTTGCCTTAAGAAAACGTGGGAGCAGTTTAAAAGTTCTTGCGGCACAAAGACTTTGCAAGGTCCGTGTTGAGAGGTTTGAACTGGTTTTAAATTATTGACTGTACATCTGAGATTTGACAAAAATTCCGTTTCATTTGTGTTGTTTATCTGTTTGTTGTCAAAGAAAGTACCAGGAAGCGTGAGAGAAGAACCATAAACGAGATCAGCAGCAGAACAATTTAAATCATCTTTTAATGCAGTTCTTATACCCAGTAGAACAAAAGGCAAAGCATCCACCCACGATTTATTTCTCATGAGGTGGCACTTCAATGCTGTCTTCATTGTTCTATGCTGTCTTTCAATTAGTCCGTTTGACTGAGGATGATATGAGGTAGTGCGGGTATGTTTGAATCCAAAATATCTTCCTAAAGACAGGAAAAGTTCGCTCTCAAACTGCCTTCCTTGATCTGTAATTATTTGCGAGGGAATCCCAAAGCGAGAAAACCAACAGTTAATAAGTGCTTTTGCTATGTTGTCAGCAGATTGATCAACAATAGGTGTAGCCTCTAACCATCGAGTGAACCTATCAACAGCAGTTAAAATATAGCAGAATCCGTTGCAGAGTGGCAAAGGGCCTACAATATCTATATTAATTGTTTTGAATCGTTCATCCGGAACAAGGAAGTTTGTTGTAGGGGATTTAGTGTGTTGTTGTATCTTTGCTCTTTGGCATTCATTACACGTTTGAGTCCACAATTTACAGTCTCTTTTCATATTTGGCCAGATAAACCTTTGAGTTATTAGTTTTGTTGTGCTTTTGACTCCAGGATGTGATAATTGATGGATAGCTGAAAAAATTGACTTCCTGAAAGGAAGTGGAATGTAAGGACGTGTAAATCCAGTAGACACATCACAGTGCAGCTCTTTAGAAGAGTTAGGCAGCTTAATTTTCACTAACTGTAAACTATGACTTTGTTTGAGATCAATTAGTTCAGAATCATTAAGCTGACTGTCAGCTAGAGCCTCATAGTCTACTGGGCTAGGGAAGGAAATGGACTCTATTCGAGATAATGCGTCCGCGACTAAATTATCGTGGCCTTTGATGCAGTGGCGTACGCAGGATTTATTTTCGGGGGGGGATCCCGGTGGCCAGGGGGGGGGGTATGGAATATCATCCAAGGGGGGTCCGGGGGCCCTCCCCCGGGAAATTTTCATAAATTACAACTGTAAATTCGCGTTTTTAGGCAAACTAGTGGCATAACAACAAACAGAAGAACTCCCGAAATTTGAACGAATTTAAGGCTGCTCACAGATTAAATTCTGAAAATTTTAGATCACATTGGAATTTTAGCAATTTTTTTTACACGATCAAAGAAATAGAAAATTTATATAGTAGGCCTAACATTAAAAGATGGGAAAGTAACTCAAGAATTATACGTTCTTAACCTTGGAAAAAATATTTTTTTATATTTAATCTCAAAGTAAAAACTAGATCTCACATTCTCATTTATTTCACGCCTCGGGCCCTCTGGACCTGAAGTATCCGGATCCTAAAATTATCTGAGCGAGGTTGATGAATGGAATAAGAAAATGCAGGTTGTCTCCTTCTGTCGTGCGTTTCTCAAATCCCAGAACCTAACCGTAAAGCTGATGTACACGCAATCATCGAATGCTATTAACAGTCACATAACAATGGTACGTCGAATAGTGGAGACCACCGGAAAAAGTTTGATAACCGAAATTTGACAGACTTATCACTAAACTGCCTAGAGTTGACGGCGAGTCTTGGTTTTCACGCAACGTAGGCAGACGATTTTCGTCTGCCGCGATGCTGCTACGAGATCGTCCGACAGACGAATTAAGTACACGACAATATTCGAATGCCGCATTTTAACATCGTGATTTTTTACCATGAATATTTAACGTAGTATGATGAGTCTTTTGCCACATCTGACGACGATGGCGATGGCGGCAATATCGCGGACACTATTGATGGGGCCACTGTTATCTTCACGAATTTGTGATTGCCTTATGTTAGGCCTACTCCCGCCAATTACTCACGATAACCGCAATAGGTAAATATAACCTAATCCATTATATAATCCCCAAATCAGTTATATTTTAAATAATATAATTAAACTTTTTAAAATCCTCATAATTTAGTGAGTAATTAATGTGAAGTATTCTCTGTTTTACGGCAAGTTTAGTAATACCAACACCTTCATTATGAACGAGATATTAATCTTCCCAAAATTTTCCATACATCCCCAGAAATTTCGGGGGGGGATATATCCCGATATCCCCCCCCCTGGGTACGCCCCTGCTTTGATGTATCGAATGTCCGTTGTGAATTCAGCTATGAAGTTTAGTTGTCTAGTTTGGCGTGGAGAAGTTTTGTTAACATCCTGATTAAAGGCATAGATCAGAGGCTTGTGGTCAGTAAAAACTATGAAATTGCGGCCTTCTAGTATGTACCTAAAATGTTTTATTGCGCTGTAGATTGCTAACAGTTCCCTATCATAAGCACTATATTTAGTTTGACAATTTGTTAGGGACCTAGAAAAGAAACACAAAGGTTTTTTAACTCCTTGGACTTCTTGTTGGAGAACAGCACCAATTGCACTGTCAGAAGCATCGGTGATTAGTGTCATTTTGGCGTTAGGATCAGGATGAGATAACATAGTTGCGTTACAGAGAGCATCTTTCAAATTTTTAAAACATTTCCTTGTTTCGTCAGTCCATACTAAAGGCTTAGAACTATTCTTTTTATGACCACTTAAAAGATTATTTAATGGTTTTTGGAGCTGAGCACAATTTGGAAGAAACCCGTTGTAAAAGTTAATCATACCTAAGAACCTTCTTAAGCCGGTCGCTTTGTTAGGCAGTGGAAAATCAATTATTGACTTAACTTTTCCTTGAAGAGGTTTTAACCCATCAACACTGATTTCATGACCAAGAAATACCAACGACTTAACCCCGAAAACACATTTTGATGCGTTGATGCATAGCCCATAATGATCAAGACGTTGGAAAAGTGTCATCAAATGTTGATTATGTTCTGATTCATCCTTAGATGCAATTAAAACATCGTCAAGATAACAAAATACAAAGTCTAATCCTAGAAGTACCTGATCCATGAATCTCTGGAAGGTTTGTGCTGCGTTTCGTAAACCAAACGTCATGTAAGGAAATTCAAATAAGCCAAAAGGAGCTATGATAGCTGTTTTTTCTATGTCTTCTTTCCGAACTGGTATTTGCTGATAAGCCCTAACTAAATCGCTACGAGAAAATATGTTAGTTCCATGTAAAAAATCAGTACAATCAGTTAAAAACGGTAAGGGGTATTTATCAGGAATTGTAGCTTGGTTCAATTTCCGGTAGTCACCACAAGGTCTCCAGTCTCCATTCTTCTTGGGTAGGAGATGTAGTGGACTTGCCCAACAACTGTTTGAAGGTCTACATAATCCTTCTTGTAACATAAACTGAAATTCTTGTTTGGCAGCCCGTAATTTATCTGGAGCAAGCCTATGTGGCCTGGCAGTAACGGGAGGGCCAGTGGTTTCTATAAAATGTTCTACCTTATGCTCCAAAATCTTTTTATTTATTGGATTGGGTCTTAACAAATTAGGAAATTGAGATAACAATTTGTGATATGAATCGATTGTACTCAAAGAGAACACGGAAGGACTGTTACAATTTCCGTTTATTCGTTCTTTAATTGTAAGACCATTGATTAGTTTGTTATTCTTGGCATCAATTATAAGATTAAAATGGGATAAAAAATCCATACCTATGATAGGTTTACTAACATCAGCGATTATAAAATGCCACTTGTAAAGTCTGTTCATTCCTAAATCTAAGGTGAGCAGCTTCTGACCATAAGTTTTGATTTTTGTACCATTAGCTGCAAAAAGCACAAGTTTATACAGATTTTTCTCATCTTTAGGGGTAGATGGAATGACAGAAAAATCTGCTCCAGTGTCAAGAAGAAACTTAGATAGGGTTTGTTTGTCATTAATGAAAAGGCGACTTAGTTCTGCCCCTTCTGGTCCCGTCGCCGAAGGATCTGGGGCGCGTCGTTTTCCGGAACAAAATTATCAGCCAATAGACAAGGAGGTGTGCACTTACGAGCACGACCACCAAAATTGAAGTGATAGTAACACAAGGATGGTTGAGAAGAAGCAAATTTTCTGAGTGGAAATTGTGATTGAATTTGTTTGGAATGTGCGTTTGATGAATAAGCATGTTTACGGATCGATTCGACCTCAACTGCCAGTTCAGAAACTTTATTTTGAAGTATAGTTAATGTGGAATCATTTGAAGAAATAGAGTTAACAATACTAGTGTGATTAGCAGTAACCTCCACAATTGAATCAGCCATCTCAGCCATTTTGGTTAAGTCTTCATTACTAACACTTAGAATGGTTTGAGCATTGATTGGGAGGCGTTGTAGCCAAAGTGCTTTTAAAAAATCTTCGCTGACTTTATTTTGTGCAAGTGATTTCATTTTGTTAAGTAGTTGAGATGGTTTTTGATCTCCAAGTTCAATACCATTGATAAGGTTCTGAATCTTTTTAATGTCACTTTCCTCAAAAAGATTTATGAGTTTATTTTTTATAGTACTGTATTTATCAACTGCTGGTGGGTCTATTATAATATCAGAAACTTGTGATAGAATGTCTGCATCAATAGAACTCACCACAAAGTCAAATTTAGCCTGGTCAGCAGATATCCTCGACCTCCTGAATTGTGCTTCAATTTGTGCAAACCAAATCCTAGGATTGGGTTTCCAAAATGAAGGTACTTTTAGAGAAATGCGTGCCAGTTCTGAACTAGGATTTAATTCCTCATTCATTTTTTTACAGGGTCACCAGCTAAAGTTAACAGAAAACTCTTGGTTGAAACAATTATTAACTTTATTAAAGTAAACTTATATTGTCTTGTATAATATTTACGTAATGAATGTAAACAAAAAATAGTAAATGAAACCATATGGTAAATTGAAAATATTTCACAAAAGTGGTCACTACAGCATTATTTCTCACTAGTGTTTTGAATAATGTTTGTAGTTTTTATTTGGTTTCCATAGGAACTATAGTTGTTTTTACATAATATGGTCATATAAGTTACCATAGTAAAGCTGAGTTGTCAAGGATTAAGAATTTCGAAACAGAACTAAAATACTTGTAGTTGTTAAAAACCCAATGTAATCCATAAATATTGGAAAATGTCTCTAAAATGGCCACCATTTTGAAACAGCTAGAGATAATTTAGTTTAGTTTTCCTCAAAATGTTCCGTTCAGCAGGACCTGTAAAATGATATACAACTTGGTATAGGTTTACATAACAATATTGTGATATTTTAACCCTTGGCCTTAATTTGTGGAACACCCTGTAGATAAACTGCGATGAACACATTTTCAATAAATTCTACATATCTGAGATAGTGGAGGAGCATTCTGTTTAGCGTTTCTGGATTACACAGTTGCCCCTTTAAAATAGGCAAATGGTTGGTTTTATTGATACCCTGTAGTAAGCTTTACATGTGACACAAAAACTAGTTACAAAAAATTAATAAAAACAATATAACTCACTCCAAACTTGTCCGATTTTAATGATCAATGGCTCAAATGAAAGCTGATGGCTCACTGAGTGTTTTGAAACCATTCAAACCTATATGCCTTAAAAGAAACTGGAGATACCCGTTCTTAACTATATTAAAAATTCTGAAAAAATTATTTTGATATGGATTAAAGGTCCATAACTCGCATCGAACTCAACCTATTTTAATGTTTAAGAGCTTAAATTAAAGCCAGTAATGTACTGAGTTAATTAAGACCTTAATTAGACCTGAGTCTTAGCTAAATCTGGAGATATAAGTCATTAAGTAGTGACAAATTACGAAAGTTAGAAGAATTTAGGTTCGATTATGGATCATAACTCCATTTATATTAGTCAGATTTCGATTAACCTTAGTTCATATGAAAGCTTATACTTTACCGAGTAATTTGAGACCAGAAGGAACTTTATAACTCATTTCAAACCTGAGATATAAATCTTTAACAGAAAACGAATTTTTAAAAAACCAATTTTCATGTAGCATTTAGCTTTATAGCTCGTTTCACACATATCCGATTTTAATGATTAATAGCCCAAATAAAAGCCAAAAAATCACTCAGCATTTTGAGACCAAAACGAACTGAAAACCTTGCTTGGTTCTTGAGATATAAGAAAAATAATCGTAAAAATTTTATCATTTATTTAACCCCCATGAGAAATGTACAGGGAAGAATTTTATTTTAAGCATATCTTGAAAACGAATCAATATTTTTGAAAACGGACTTCAGCATTGGAATCGGTGTAAAAATCTAGTTCTAAATTATGTGTCACAAGACCACCTTTACATTTGAAAAAAATATTATAAATCCAATATGGCGAATCCAAGATGGCGGTTAAAAATTTAACCCTGTCAAAATGCACGACTAGCCACTCAAAAATTATTGGCGGTGGTTCCAACTCAATATCTTGTTAAATGTAGGTAAAAAATGCAACCGAGTGGCTTTTTTCAAAAACTTTCCAATGTTAAAAAAAGCCGCCATTTTGAAACGTGATTTTAAGGGGTCTCCCATGGACCGATTTTGTCCGATTTTGGATATGTTAATATACAAATTTTTTGAGCAGAATAACGTCAAAAACGATCGTGTTGCAATTTGTTTTAGGTTAAACGGTATTTTTACTGGACTACAAAAGATATATAGCAAGATTTACTCGCCTTGTAAGAAAACAGATTTCATCCACCATCTGCAACACCTCAGCTCCACTGACGCTCAAATTGTTGTGGAAGCGCCCGTTAGGTAGCAGCATCGATCTGACATGACTGGTGGCGCGCCCGCCATAACCGGTTTTGAAATAATGTCACTGCGTAAACGTGCCCCACGCGTAAATGTGCCCGGTCTACCCTACTGTTTCAAGTTGACATTCTGTTCGTTCATTGGTTTTTATTTCTTAAGAAAGTTCTTCTTAAATAAAAGAATTTAGATTTTTCCATATAACTATGTATTAGGTAAGTTTTTTGTCACTTATCACTTGTCACTTGATCCTCATGCGTTTTTGTAATATCTACAGGGTTGGGCAAAAGTCTGGAATATATAAAATAACTTTTATATTATTTTGCAGAAAGTGTTGAAACCTTACAGTTGTGTATCTAGTACAAAAAGGAATATTTTGGCATATTTTCTCAGTTTTTCGCACAATGAGGGGACGGCCCATACTATAAGTCTTGAAATTCTTAAATGTAAGCATACCTTGAGTTATACCTCATTTGAAAGGTCTTAATTAGTAGATCACAACAGCGCAAACCGCGCCTCAAAAGGTTGATCCAATCAGAAGTTACAGCTCCTCAAAGATTTTAATGCTGGCCATTAAACTCAAGGCTAAAATCAGGGAAAAAAGTCTAATTACTAATAAAGCACTCGGAATGATGTAGTTTAGTTTTAGATACATGTATTTCTCATTGATGAGGATAATTTGATGTATTAAAAAAAATTTGCTCATGACCAGGGGACGACCCGTGATGGCAGTCCAAAAATTCTTAAGGGTAAGCATACCTCGAGTTATACCTCATTTTAAAGGTCTTAATTAGTAGATCATAACAGCGCAAACCGTGCCTCAAAAGGTTGATCCAATCAGAAGTTACAGCTTGATAAAGATATTAGTCTTGATTTTAGCCTTGAGTTTAATGACCAACATTAAAATCTTTGAGGAGCTGTAACTTCTGATTGCATCAACCTTTTGAGGTGCGGTTTGCGCTGTTGTGATCTACTAATTAAGACCTTTAAAATGAGGTTTAACTCGAGGTATGCTTACATTTAAGAATGTCAAGACGGCACAAGCGTGGGCCGTCCCCTCATCGTGCAAAAAACTGAGAAAATACGCCAAAATATTCCTATTTGTACTAGATACACAACTGTAAAGTATCATCACTTTCTGCAAAATAATATAAAAGTTATTTTATATATTCCAGACTTTTGCCCAACCCTGTATAGTTAGTAATGTTTAGAGGGCTAATTGTGGCTTGTAAAGCATTCTCCCACACATGCACCTGAGCCCAACTTATAAATAATTGTGACAGAAGACATGTGATAAGTAAAAAAAACTTAACTAAAAAAATCTAAATATGGATTTTTTTTCTTAATGTGGATTTTTTCTAGATATGGAAAAATCTTCTTTTATTTATGAAGAACTTTCTTAAGAAATAAATACCCCCGTTGCAGCAAGCCTGTATACTCAGCGAATTTATAATGCAAAACAACATATTTCAATCCAACATAGCGAGATTTGACCTGTTTTTGTAAGCTCCATAATAAGAATAACATGGGGAATGAGTATGCAGGTTTGCTGCTACGGGTACCTATATTAAAACTACCTATATGTTGAGAAATAAGCGAGATATAGAATTTTACTTATTTCCCATAAGGTTAACATTGGGACAACGTACTGTGTTTACCACTTTCAATATCTCAGTAACCAGTGGACATAGAGTAGTGATTCAAGATACTAAATTGTTTTTTTTTTTTGAGCTGAATTCAATGGTGCCAACACAAATTTTATAAATTTCATTTTTCTGTGTAAAAAACTCAAAAAACCCATTTTTGGGGGTCTACCCCCCTTTACCCCCCCTTCCGGCAGTCCGATCATGCTGGTTTACGAACTCGTCCGAGTCTGTACCAAATTTCATTAAGATCGGACCATATTTACGGCCGCTATCGTGTTAACAGACATATATATATATATATATATATATATATATATATATATATATAGACATATAGATCTATAGATATATAGATCTATAGATATATAGATCTATATACATATAAATTAGAACGAATAGTGTTTTTTGCTTCTGGGGGCCCTAATATGAAAAGTTAATATGGCCTCGGGCTTAGGTCTTACCATGAGAACTACGGTAATAGCTTATTCCTTTAAGGAAATTCGCTAAAACCAATGAACGAACAGAATGTCAACTTGAAACAGTAGTGTAAAGGTCTTTTGAAAAATTAAACTATAATGTCTAATTATCGTTTTATTTATATTTCACTAGAATATATACTCAGGTATTTTGTCTTAAATCATTCATGAAACATTAATTGATTTGATTATTGTCAGAAAAAAACTTATTTAAGTATTTATTTCTAACAATGATATGTTCAATTGTAAATTGCATTTTATTTTGTTTTGGAAAAAATTAAAACAGTGAATAAATACATTTTTTAAATACTCGTGATTTACATACTGGAGAATTATTCTATATTCACATTAAAAAATATCCGCATCGGTAACAATTTTCTCGCATTAAATTTATAAAAATGTATAAAACATTTCGGAATAACTTGTGCAAAAGCGTTTTGGTGCGGCTCCGGCGCGGTGATGGCGTCGCGTCGCGGCGGTGCGGGCGCAGGGTACACTGATGGAATGTTGGTGTCCCTAGGCCAGCAAGTTTAATGTTATATTCAAATTTATAAAAATGAAAATATATATTACGATTTTAGTTAAAATTAATCTCAGTTAGTCGCCTATTGTAGTAAATATTGTGGAATTCTTTCAATTTAACAATTAAAAACATGTAAAAACTCCAAAAAATATATAGATTTTCATCTTTAATAATTGAATAACAAAGATGCGACATTTTATAATATTAATTTTCTTGTAGAAAATTTTATTACCTATAAAACAAATAAAAAATTGTAACAATCCATCAAACGGTAGAGGTGCTGTGAGCAATTTTCGGAAGGGATGTTTTTGATGACTTAGTACATCGTTTTCGTAAATTTGCACCCCCCTCCCTATGTTGTCGACCACCGCCGAGGGCGATGACATGGATTTTCATAGTCACTAAGGTACCTATTACTAAAATCAGAAGTCAAATTCTTTACCTCTTTTCATGCTCACTCAACGACACCTGGCTCCTGCACTATAAGCTTTAGATTTACTTCACAATGTTACTGATTGAAAATTCAATACATTTTATAGGAAGGGTGGAGACAAGACTAGGATAGGATCTGGCTAGACTTACAGAAAGCGACGAGGACCATCGTGCGTCACGGCGACGGACTGGCGATGCGTGCTGGGGTGGACGATGTGCCGTACAATGATACCACGCCTGATTTCCCGGGGTATTTATTATAACCGCCGATATCTGGTAGGGCCCCTGCAACCAATCAGAGACCAGCTCTTGCAACCAGACTATATATGGCCTGATCCGCAAATCTCCGGTGGTCGCGGTCAGCCCCAGCCCGCGGTTCCCATGAAACAGTTTTAGAAAGTGATATGCGAATTTTAGCAAGTCCTACCCAAAACTTCCAAACACTCCAGTTCGGGGAATTTACAACAGTAAATTAAGACCAATTAAGTCGATCTACTAAGTTAATTACGATTTTTGAGTCTTCTTTGGATATAGAGAAATCCGTCAAGAAATGTAAAATTATGCAAGTAAAACAAATTTATGTTGAGTGAAAGCTCAAAAACTCACATAATCTTTAGTCTGATCTTTTTGAGAGTCAGCTTACTCGAGAGCTGATAGTTTACTGAGTGATTTAAGACTAAAATGAATTTAATACTTTTAGAACCGGAGATAATAATACTTGACTAAAAACAAATTCCTGAAAAATTGATTTTAAGTTAAAGTGAGCCTTATAGCTCATCTGTCACTTGTCCGATGTTGATAATTGATATCTCAGATTAAAGTCGATTTCACTGAGTATTTTAAGACCAAAACGAACTACATATATTTATTATAATGAGAGATAGCAGGAAAAGAATTCCAAAAAATATTGAAAATACGAAACGTCCAGAAGAAATGTATAGGGATACATTTTTATTTTAGCATATCTTTTTAAGGAATGCATATTTTCAAAAACGGATTTCAGCATTGTAATCAGCGTAAAAATCTAGTTCATAATGATGCGTCACAACCCCATCTTTACATTTTAGAAAATAACGTTGATATCCAATATGGCTGATCCAAGATGGCGGCCGAAAATTGTTATCCTTTCAAAATAAAGAATTAGCCACACAACAACGATGGGCGTTGGTCCCAAATCAATATTTTGAAAAATGCATGTAAAAATGCAGTGAGGTGACTTTTTACAGAAATGATCCTATGTTATTTATTTTTCAACTATTTATCGATGATATTTTTTGTTTTTCTGGGTAATGCTGTAATTTACACGTCACAAGCAAGCAAAACCTTAATGTACATGTCAGTAGCAACAAAAAATATACGTGTAGAAAAATTCCCACGGGGGGGGAGGGTTTCATATTGGTGGCCCATGGTCTAAATATTTGAATTTTTTCTCTTACAACAATTTTCAGCCGCCATTTTGAAAATCAGATGTCTAATTTTTGGGGGTCTGGGCTGAATTTAGTTCCAGAATGCATGATCATAGATTATGCAAAGTTTTATGGTGGTAGCCAGAAACCTAATATTCCAAGCAAAAAAAATAGCTATCCTACCTCACTATAAGTTTATTATTTTTTTTCAAAAACCTATAAAAATACTTTAGTGAAATAAAATTTAAAAAATACATTTAGCCAGAGGAACTGATAACTTCAATTCAAAAATGTCTTTTCTTGATTTTGTAGACAGGCTGTCACAGACAAAATAAGTAATATTCTAGTTAAACTTAAAGACATTGCTGCAAAACAATTGCCCCAATTATCAATCAATTTGATCTAGGAATGCCACTTTTTACTTTCTCCCCCTATACATAGTATATGGAGAAAGTATTGTTTTCATCAAAATTTTTGAATTTGAGTTGTTAGTAGATATATTCGTTTTAGTGCTCCCTGAATCCAAAGAAGTGGTTTTTGGCGTGGTGTCTATCTATCTGTGTGTCTGTGTGTGTGTGTGTGTGTGTGTGTGTGTGTGGATGTATGTGTGTCTGTGTGGGTGTAAACAAAGCTAGAGACAGGGGTGCCCAGAATGGGGGGGATATGGCGCTCTGGGCCCCATCAAAAGAAATTTTGGGGGGGATTTTTAAAACTTTAAAAAGAATAAAATTTTGTGATCATATTGATTGAAAATTCGAGTATGCTCAGAAAGATAATCATTACAAATAATATTATCAAATATTATTGAACTATTATTACACTGTGCAATGGCGCAAAGTACACTTACTCCCCCCCAGTATACTGGGGCGAACCCAGGGAGGTGATAAAGGGGATATATCCCCCCGAAATTTCGGAGAACAGAAATTTTGGACGACAAGATAACCATTTTCGGGTACTGCGACGTGACTACGATTTTTGTCTACCGCGACGCGAGGATGATTTTCATTTACCACGACGCGCAGACGATTTTCTTCTACCGCGACGCGAAGACGATTTTCTTCTACCGCGACGCAACGACGATTTTTGTCATCTGCGTCGTGACAATGATATTTGTCTACTGCGACAATGATATTCGTTTACCGCGACAACCATATTCGTCTAGCGCATCGACGATCTTTGTCTAACGCGACGACGATATTTACCTCCTGGTACCGCGTCGTCCATATTCGACTACCGCGACGTGATACTCGTTTACCACGACGACGATATTTTTTCTACCGCGGCGACAACACTCGTCTACCGTGACAACGATATCCTTCTACCGCGACGACGATTTTCGTCCACTGCAACGTGACAACGATAAGTGTCTACCTCGACAATGATATTTGTCTTCCGCGACGACCATACTCGTCTACCGCTATGCGATACTTGTCTACCATGGCGTCTACCACAACGACGATATTCGACTACTCCGACGTCCATATTCGTCTATTGTGACGCGATACTCACATAATGCGACGACCTTATTTGTCTACCGTCATATTAGTATGGGTTTTTTTGAGTACCTAAATACCCTCTTCCCCCTTCATATAGGATATCCCCCCAGAAATTAAATCCTGGCTCGGCCCCGTATGCGTGTGTCTATCGAACGCGGAAAATGGCGGATTTAGTTTTTGCTGATGCCACGATCGCACTGTGAAAATCACGCATAATATTGGCTGCGACGGTCGGCCGAAAAATGGTTCAGCTGTGAATTCCACTCGTAAAGTAATTCAGGACTTGCTTTGGACGCAGAATTACTTTTCATGAGTAAATTATTAAGAGTTGCTTGTAACTGGTATTTATACAGTTAACTAAAGTAATAGAAAACAGATTTTTTCGGTGATTGAAATTTCAAATATTTAATTAATATTCTATTAATGTTTAGAAATATTTAGTTTGTGAGGTATTTACTATTAAGTAGTGTTGAGAATACATATAACTTATGATAGTTGTAATTATAGAACGTATTTCCTTTTAAGTGAGAGCCATAAAAAAGTGTATAATAAATAAGTTACTTAGTACATTGTGATTGAAGGATAAAATACAAACAATTAGCAATTAGCTTTGTGAATATCAAACTGTTTTCCTATACAGTTTTAAAATTTTGATCATATTTTTCTCAGATATTTTGTTAAACTATTCTCCAATACATTGAAATTTGAATGTGTAAAACTCAAAGTTAGTTTTTATTTTCTACTTTGGACATACCAGGTTGCTTTATTATTTATTATTTTGCCAATAGTAGCCTTTTTTATTACTAAGTACTATTTTCACTTAAATTCATTATTTTTATTATTATTATAAGTTGTTTCCTGGAATAAATCATAAAAAGTGTGTTATTCTCTACATAAAGAATAGGTAACAGAAAGAGTATATGTTACATTAAATAAAGAATAGAGGTGAGAGAGTAGTGAATTTCGAAGTCGAGTTGAGCAAAGTCAAAAAACTCGTGAGTTTCGAGCTTCTTTTGTGTAGAGTTTTTAAAGAGAAGAATTTAACAGGCATTGCATTTCTACTTAAATGTCATGTGAAAAATTATTATTATTGATCTACAAACCAAACACGATGTAATATTTTTAGGTAATTCAAGTTTAAAATATTCCTGGACTAAGAGCAAATATTTGATTAAAAATTATACGAAATAAATTAACCAAACGTTTTACAAACCCTCCTTATCAGGAATTTTGTGATATAAATTTACTATTCTTAATAATTCAAATGAAATCTTTAATTCCATTTAAACAGATAAGGTTTTACTGTTGGCAGAGAAAGATTAATTAACTGTGTGAAAAAATTACCTTAAAAATCTACCGCACATGCCTATTATAAGTAAACGGCGGGAGAGAGTAATGGCAAAAAGTCGTGTGTATACTCGGCTCATACCCTATGAGTAATTGCCCCCCCCTCTGATAAATAATTAGATAAACAATTTTTTAGTTAGGAAAGTAAGATCCCATCCCGATCTCATCCAAAATTTCAAGTGAAGAAATACAATTAAATCTGTTTATTTTCACCACAAATTCTCTGGATGATTACTGATTGGGTCTATTGGAATTATGTACCGTGTTAGGTACAGATTACAGCTGGTAATGAAGAGGGGGGGGGGTGTTATAAAAAATTGGGAGAAGGTATGTAAAATTTTGGGGGGAGTGGTAAGCCAAATTTGGGGGGGAGGGCGCCTTGAGGCTTGGGGGGGATGGGCACCCCTGGCTAGAGATGACACCAGTGGTCCGATTTTCATGAAATTTGGCATGTAGGTATAAAGCCGTGGTAACTCCAGGCATATTTTTCAATTTTTTGAATTTTTGATTTTTAAGAGTATTTACCCCATAAAAACCCATAAAAAATGACAAAAATCAAAATTTCTCAAAAACGGCTCTAATGATTTTGATAAAAATTGCATGGTATTTAGTGCTTACGATGACAAACAAAATGACACCACTCGCATGTCTGTAAAAATTCAGGTTCAGAAGTTATGAGGGTTTAAGCGTTAAAAAATTCATAATTTTTAAATTTCACAAAATCTGTAACCTCCAAAGTAAATATACTTGCAACCATTAAATTTTATTTTATTTTGAACCATCAGTGTACGTCAACTGGTTGTGGAGATAATTGATATTTTAGTTCGGCGGTAAACGCAGTACGTTGCCCAATGTTATTCTTATGGCAAATATTTAAAAACCGATATCTCCGTTATTTACTAACCAATTTTGATAAAATTTGGTATATATTTGTGTGATAATTAATTGTTAATTTGCTTTATTTCACTATACATGTTTTCTGGTTTTAAATGGATTGAAGGGAGAAAGTATGTGTCAGTTTCCTGATACCGTTTATTTTAGTTTTTTATCATTAATTTTACATTACCCTGCATTTTAAATTTAATTAGTTTCATAGATACATTCTATGAGTGTGACAATGAGTAAGAAAAAAATAATTATAGTGTGAAAATGTCATGCATCAACAATTAAAGTTTTATGCAAATTTTACAGTTGTCAGATCTTTTCTTTTTTAGTTCATTATGTTGTTTTTTCTGACTAAATAAAAGACAATAATGTTAATTTGTTTCATTTTCAGAAAGCCTTGGTCAATAGACCCTCGTTGGGAATATTCCCAGGGGCAGACTGGCCAAATCTATTAAAATCTGTGCTGCTCAGTGTAAGTAAATAAAAACAGGACCGCCCCATTGACGGGGGCAATATAGGCCGGCAGGAAAATGGCAATTGAAAAGTGTCAAGTTATTCTGATATTCTCTTTCAAATCTCTTTAATGCAGAGTCAACACTCTACAATACTATACCAGCCACCCAACCCTGTCACTTCTCACCAATCACTTATTTCCAGCCTCAAACTCAGATATAATTTTTTTGTCGTAATGTTCTATATCTTAGTGTGTCTCCCCACTCACCAGTGAGTACAGTGAGAGGTATCTGAAGAAAGTAAACTCAAATCCATCGAATTCTAGTTGTAGACTTCAACTTTTATAAACTTACGGTGCAAAGAGATGGGTGGTAAATTTCCACTTCCATCCAACACCTTAGTTATCACAAAGACAGCTGTGATCTCGTTACATAAGTAAATTATTCATTGTAATAATATAACGTAATTCTATAGGCCTTATTGTTATCTTAATCATATGTACACCTATATATACAGTGTGTAAAAAAAGTCCGTCCCCACCTCCTTAATTTTTTTGTTTGTTAAGACAAACAATTAACCTTTAGGGAATGATAATAACTCAACCCAAATTATTTTTTTATGTTACCAAAAATTTTGAATGTCCCCCAAAAATGGGGGATTTTTGGGGCAACTCAAAATTTTCAAATGCAAACCCCTTTTCAGTGACCCCTCATTTTAAAGAACTTTCAAAAAGTAGATGAATGATGAAAATTGGAGGTCTCTAACATGTTTCTATCCAAATTGACAGCTTGTTAAAGTTTTGAATACAGCACACCCTTGAAACCTGGGGACGTTTACAGTTTTAATTCACCTTTGGTTTTTAGTGACGTAAAAATAAAACGAGCCTGGAAAAAATTTTATTAAAAGAAAAAGTAGTCTCTTTTGGTGATATTTAAAATTTTGAGTGTCTCCCAAAAATTGAGGATTTTGGGGGCAACTAAAAATTTTCAAATGCAAACCCCTTTTGAAGAGCTTTCAAAAAGTAGATGAATGGTGAAAATTGGAGGTCGCTAACGTGTTCCTATCAAAATTGGCAGCTTGTAAAAGTTTATAGGAATTGTATTCAAAACTTCGACAAGCTGCCAATTTTGATAGAAACATGTTAGCGAACTCCAACCATTCCCACGAACAATCGCTTATTTTTTAAAAGCTCTTTAAAATGAGGGGCTTTTTTTAAATGAGCTCTTTAAAAATTGGGAGTCACCAAAGGTGAATTGAAACTTCAAACGTCCTAGATGCCAGATTTCAAGGATGTGTTGTATTCAAAACTTTAACAAGCTGTCAATTTTGATAGAAACACGTTAGAGACCTCCAATTTTCACCATTCATCTACTTTGTTAAAATTCTTTAAAATGAAGGGTCACTCAAAAGGTGTTTGTATTTGAAAATTTTGAGTTGCCCCGAAAATCCCCCAATTTTGGGGGACACTCAAAATGTTTGGTAACGTGAAAAAAATTTGGGTTGAGTTAGTATCATTCCCCAAAGGTTAATTGTTTGTCTTAACAAACAAAAAAATTAAGGAGGGGGGACGGACTTTTCTTACACACTGTATATCTCCTATACATAAAACATTTTTTGTCAAAAGAAAGGCTAACTTTTTAGGTGCCGGCCAAATACTCGCCCCCGGTCAACTATTACCTTGAACAAACAATTAATTATGATATGTAATAAATAACCCTCTAATGCTATTGTATACAGTTTGTTATATAGGATTAGTTATGTTATATTAGGATCTTCTTAAAAAATATATTATCCTGTTTATTCGAAAATTTAATTTGTAATGTCTTTTAAACTATATAAAATACTACTCTTTACTGTTGTATTTTAAGTATTTCCTTGGTTTTATTTAATAACAGTTTCAATCACAAAGTTGACAAAAAAAAATATTTCATAAAAATGAAAAGAGTTCCTACTTACACTAGGTGAGTTTTAAATGTCCCCCTCCATAACTTTTTTCCACATTTTCTGAAATATAAATCCCAGACTACCCCCAAACATTGCTGGCTAGTGAGTACATCATTTTGAGTGGGTGGCCATTTTTGGCCGCCACCTTGGGTCCGCCATATTGTATAAAACATATTTTCCAAAGTAAAGGCAGTGTTGTGACCCATCATTTTAAACTAGATTTTTACACTGGTTTCAGTGCTGCAATCTTTTTGAAAAAATATTTTCTTGTTTTCAGATATTAACATTTTATAAAATAGTATTTTAAATTTTAAACTCATTTTAACATTATGCTTACATTTAAACATCGCTTTAACATTAGATCCAGGGCGGCCGCCCTTGTCGCCCTACTCTAAGGCCAGCACTGATTTGTTTTATATCATTATATACGTTTTCTGGTTTTAAGTAACTTTAAGGGAGAAAGTAGGTGTCAGCTTTTTGATACCATTTGTTTACGAAGGTTATCATGCCTACAGTCACACACACACACACACACACACACACACACACACACACACACATCATATACATATACATACTGCTACAGTATGTATTTTCATATACATACTGTATATGAAAATGAATGAACGGTGTTTTTGGTGTCTAGGGTCATCGAAATGAAAAGTTACGGTGGTCCCATGCTTAAGTCTTACCATTCCGCTTATGTTATTAGCATCTTAGGGGGAAATTCGCTAAAACAAAAAGTGCTATTACAAAAGAGATTATGCCATTCAATTCAGCATGAAATATTATTAGAAAATTATGGGTCACAACACCACCTTAATACTTGAAATAACTTAGCTCATTTCAAAATGACAGATGCAAGATGATGCTGAAAAATGTTAAGTCCTTCAAAATCATGTGATAATGGCTCAACAATGACCGCTGGTAGTTAATTGTCATTATCTAGCTTTAATTATTCTGAGATTATGGGCTTATTTTCACAAAGCATAATGTAAAAGGAGTTTAAAATACAATTATAAAAAAAACCCTTATATCTTGATAACGAGTAAATATTTTTTTTAACGGATTGCAGCATTGAAACCAGTGTAAAAATCTAGTTTAAAATGATGGGTCACAACACCACCTTTGCTTTGGAAAAAATATTTTGTACCATCCAATATGGCGGATCCAAGATAGCGGCTGAAAATGGCCACCCACTCTAAATGAAGTACTTAATAGCCAACGTTTGGGGGTTGTCTGGGATTGATATTTAAAAAAAAAGTTGCTTAAAGTTATGGGGGAGCATTCAAAACTCATCGTGGTATAATTTGGTTCAGATTTGTTTTTGAAAAATATGTTACTTCTTTTACTAATAAAATACCTATTAAAGTTATGGAATACTATTTTCTCATACACAATTCTTCTTTGAAATAAATTGTAGGTGGCGCCCCCAAGCATGCGGCGAGTTACGACAATGATGTGTGGTTCTTGTGCCAATGAACATGCCTTGAAGCTTGTGTTTGGATGGTACCAACACAAAGCACGAGGCGGACATGACAACTTTTCAAAAGAGGAGATAGAAAGTTGTCTGAGAAACAGTCCTCCAGGCTCACCCAACTTGTCTATTCTCTCGTTTAAAGGTACATAGATTCATATCCACTTTAAATGGATTACAGTACCAAAAAATTATTTTTCATTTATCATTTTTTATGTGGAAAGACAGTAATTAACACAAGACCACGGTTTAGGGACAGAAAATGTGATGCTCCTTGTTTTTTTTCAAATATAAATTTAATATATTTCATTTAATTTTTCATCTAGCATCTCTTAAGAAAACTCTAGAGATTTTCTGTATTTAAGTCAAGATTAATCTTGTGTATTTGTAAAAGGCTTTATGACTCGAATGCTTTTTGCAGGAGCATTTCATGGAAGAACTTTTGGCTCATTGATATGCACAAGTTCAAAATACATACAAAAGATAGACATACCATCTGTAGACTGGCCTAAAGCTAGATTCCCATCGTACAAGTATCCTCTTGAGGAGAACGAACGAGAGAATCAAGAAGAAGACGAGTCATGTCTTGCAGAGGTAAAAATTCTGTTCATTATTCACTTTGAATCAGTGGTACCTACAGGAAGGGCCAAAGGTGTCATCATGATTATGTGAGATTGTTAATGTACATAAAAAATTAGATAAAAAGCGTGTTAATCAAAAAAGGAAAGGACCAGGTGGTCCTATTATACCAGGTGGTTGAACCAAGTCGCTGATCTAAGTTGTTCAGTAATGTGGCTAATCACCACTGCCTTATGTCACCTGCCATGTATGAAAAGAAAGGAGCTGTGCAGCAGCTTCAAGTCAGAAGAGATGAAGCAGATTTTTTAATGTTGCCAATGCTCACTCTGTCAATAGACCAGGGATTTATTAGCCCTTAACCCCCCCCCCCCATCGAAGGTCCAATCGGGCTGGTTCCAAATAATGACTCCTTTTTAAGTCTTTGCCAAATTTCATCAAGATTGAACCATCTTTACAAGAGTTACTGAGCTAACAATCACATAGTTAAATATATTAGTAAACATATATATATATATATACTAGCCGTTGCCCGTGGCTTCGCTCATGATAAAAATTATTTAGTCTAAACTTGATGTGACAAATCTGAAGGGACTGAATGAGAAAATATTATATCAAGGAATATGTAATGTAGAGGGCTGTTTGTGTGTTATGGCTTTGTGTAAGTCTAAGAAGCTGTTATATCACAGTATAGATAGTGTCGTTTCTTCATAGTCATAATTAGAAAATGGCTGGGCCGATTTTAACGTTAAATTTGTAAATTTTAAGGTTCTAACATGCAGATTTGCCAACACGTCTCAGAATTGTCAAATAGGGTATCAATTGAGTACATTAAAGGGCTACATGATCGGAACAGAGGCGCTATCCGTCGATATTTCCAACTCGATTCACTTAGTTTACAACTTAACATATGGGTGGTTATTAATAGTTTTAAAGGTCAACTGCAGATTGCAGCACTTATTTTTCCGTGCAAAGCATGGACACCGTCGAATTAGATGAAAAAGGAATTCGCCAAACTAATGTAGGGCATGATTGATTAAGGATGCCCTAAAGGAAAAGCTATGACTCCCGCTGCCTAAATAAAGATTGCGCCACATTTTATGATTAAACAGATAAGGTAAAATAATAATAATAATAATGGATTAAACCTAAACTAAATATAACTTTTATATAGTACTACGTATGACCTAAAAAATTGACAAAACAACCATAAAACCATGATGAAAGGAATCTAATTATAAATCAGCTGTAACGTATCCGTTTGTGAAGCTAATTAAATCACTCTCTGCTTGATTGAATGGAATTTGAAATGTAAACAAAAGATCGTCCATTTATATATTGAAAATTCCGTTCTTAGTGGATGCCTAAGACCTAAGAAGAACGTGCATACAAAGTTTCAAGGTTCTAGGTCAATTTGCTTGCACTGTATAATGATAGGTCACTGGTATTTGACAAATGTATAGCAGATCATATCATTATAACTTGCATTCAGGGATTTGTATAACTTAAGGATTTTTACATAAAAAGATAAAGAATTAGATTATTACAGCACAGTCTGTTGGTGACTTAAAATAGTATATTTCGCAACAAGGGCCAAAAATGAGGTTTTGCAGGCTCTTGATCGTTTCAAATTCGAGACGAAGTCTCGAATTTGAAACGATCGAGAGCTGCAAAACCCTTTCGGCCGAGGTATGAACGCTATTTTTCACCACACTACACAGTGAAATATACCCTAAATAATTTAAAAAACTGATTATTATTTGACTCACTTGAAAACAAAACACAGCTATGATAATCATATGATCGCAACTATCCTGTCTTGAATGCCGTATAATTTTGTGATGTTCTAACGTTGTTTCAAGCAAATAAACTATCAGCTGACTTTCGGCCCTAAGGCCCCCAACGTTTTCGGTCCTGTGACGGCAAACGGTGTGTTTCGGTCTGCGTTTGACGTTTGTAAAACAGGTGATTTCGTCGTAGTGTGGTGAAAACTACTTTACCTCTCTCTTTCAATCTTGCCGGGATTTGGTCTCAAGACCCAACCACAAAAGACATATTAAAATTCATGTTTCTAGCCCCTTGAACCGTTATTGACAATCTGGGTACGTACCTCCGTCTTCAGTTCAATACCAATTTGAAACAATAAAAGTGTTACATGTTTCGGCACTACAGTGCCATTGTCAAACACAATAGAATTAAAACATTAAACCACAAATTTCACACACAACGAAATAAAAACGAATAAAAACATTGATAGGCCTATCACGCGTCATGACCGCGGTACGAGCAGGAACAGACTGATGGAGCTGGTTACGTCTGCTTATCAGGTGGCGCTATCTGTCGTTGCAACTGTCTTCCCTGTTTCCTTTTCTAATAAGAGCACATTAAAAATAGATTTAGATAGAAAAAATTTATTTAGAAATAGATTTAGTTCGATTTGAAGTGGAGCTTTTCATTTAGGATGTAATCATGGTTCTCCGAGTTTTTATAAGCCTTATATATTTCGAACTCCTCTAGTGCACTCAATTTAAACCCTTTTTGACAGTAGTGGAGGACTTCGAGACCGTCATTGATGTCAAGCATGTTGTGATTTTTGTCAATGAGGTGTTGGGCAAATGCCAAACTCTGGCTGTCTTTTTTTCGGGTCAGGGCGGTGTTCTCGGTATCGGGTTTTAAAACCACGTCCCGTTTGGCCTATGTAAACACTGGGATAGTCCGCACATAATACTTTATAGACGCCCGTTTTTTCATATTTACTTTCATTGACTTGTTTATTTTGGTTTAAGCGGGTCCGTAGTTTGTTAGTGGTCCTGAATGACAGCTGAATGTCATGTTCCTTTAGTTGTTTTTTAAGGCAATTATCTGTTGTGTGGGAATATTCTATACAGACATACTTTTTGTTAGCCCGAGGTAAATCATTGCGCTGCTGATTGTTTTTGTTCTTAAATTTTGTCACAATTTTATCAATGACTAGCAGTTACCCGTGGCTTTGCTCACGATAAAAACTGTAACTCCCGCTGCCTAAATGAAGATAGGGCCACATACTGAGTTTATGATTAAACAGATGAGGTACAAAAATGAATGACGACTTTAAGTTAACTAACTAAACTAAATTTAACTTTTATATATTTAACATAGTACATATCCCCTAAAAAATCAACAAAACAACTATAAAACCTATGAAAGTAACCAAATTATAAATCAGCTGTAAAATCGTATCCATATGTGAAGCTGAACCACCTGCTTGTTAAATGAACATTGAAAATTAAACAAAAGATCATCCATTCCACTTGCTTAGGAAAATTTATAAACTTCAACCCCGCCAAAACCCTTAAAACTTTGAATTAAAAAACCCGTTCTTAGGGGATGCTTACGCCCTTAAGATCGTCCATGCAAAGGTCCAAGGTTCTAAGTCTTGTAGTTTGGGCTGAGCAATGATAGGTAAGTGGTATTGGACAAATATAAAGAAGATGGACTTTCATTAACCAGAAAGATGTTTTCAGGAATCCTCAAAGTCCGCAGGTCTGCTGCGACTGGAGTTATTCTATTGCTGCCCCCCGCAGGAGGTATTTCTATTTGGCCTTCCTGTACTATACATATGAGCAGATTCAGAGCCCCACCGATAAAGGCCTCAAGGGTGCAACTGCCCTGGGAAGGCTTATGCCCAATATCGTTGAATCTGCTCGCATTCATGGTATACTGTATAGTGGCCCTTAATCAGGAATATAAAATCTCCGTCGCAGCAGACCTTGCGTACTTAGAGAATCCTAAAGCTGTTTTCAGTTTCATGAAAGTTGATGTACGTAAAACGTAGAAATTGCCTTGATATAATGTCAAAAAAATTCTAAGGTCTTTAGGGTCTATCTTGAACATAAAAATACCCCTGTTGCAGCAGACCTCCAGACTACGTGCAGGACCTTATTTCATTTCTTCCATAAGAATAAAATGGGGAATGAGTATGCAGGTCTATTGCAACAGTCATTCAAAAATTTGGTGGTTTTAAAACAATATCAGGTGAATCTGAACCAAAAAAACCACATACCAAGTTTTATCAAGATATGTTGAGTAATAACCGAGATATAGAATTTTTCTATAGGGACAATATACTGTGTTTTCAGCTTTAAATATAGTTTGAATAGTGTTTTTTGCTTCTGGAAGCTCCAAAATGAAAAGTTATCATGGTCTCGCGCTTAGGTCTTGCCGTGAGACCTATGGTAATAATTCCATCAATGAAATTTTCTAGAAGACAAAGGCAAAGTATTTTTCTAATGATGTAGATAAAATAAATGGTTTAAATTGGTTTAAATTAGCTCTTTCATTATAGTACGGTGCAATTAGACCTAAACCTGGACATCCAAAAAAAAAGTTTCTAACCAGCGCCAATTTGTTCAATACACCTCCCCCAATAAATAAACAAAAGTTACACTGATTTGAGCGTCGGGTTTGGGTGGGAGGGGGCTTAATAGAGGGGAAAATGTAATTTTTTTGACATTTTAGCAAATATCTTGAAAACGGTGTGGTTTTTCTAAAATATTATACTTTGCAAAAATAATCTACATTAAATTTAGAATAAAATGATACCATATGTTACCTATCTAATGTGGACGGTTATTGAGGTAATGAGGGGTAAATGTGAATTTATTATTATTTTATAACAACGAAATATCCCAAAATATCCACTCCACATGCTCCATATTGACATTTTCCATTATTTTAAATAATATTTCACTTCAGAGAATCATTACAAGTCTAGGGAAGGATGTTTTTGGTCCTTCTAAATTTTTACTCCCTCCATCAAAAAAGTGGGAGGTAAAACCTTTTGAACAGAAACCCTATCATGTTGTATATCATTTTAAAGGGCACGATGAAAGGAGATGAATGGTGAAAACTAGAGATCTCTACGTTGATAATAAGCAAAATTACAGAAAATCAAATTTTTAAGTTTTACAAAAACTGCTGCAACTTTTCTTAGGATCAAGTTGGAGACCTCTAGTTTTCACCATTCATCTTCTTTCATCGCGCCCTTTAAAATGATATACAACATGATAGGGTTTCTGTTCAAAAGATTTTACCTCCCACTTTTTAGATGGAGGGAGTAAAAATTTAGAAAGACCAAAAACATCCTTCCCTAGACTTGTAATGATTCCCTGAAGTAAAATATTATTTAAAATAATGGAAAATGTCAATATGGAGCATGTGGAGTGGATATTTTGAGACATTTGGTTGTTATAAAATAATAATAAATTTACATTTACCCCTCATTAACTCAATAACCGTCCACGTTAAATATGTAACATATGGTATCATTTTGTTCGAAATTTAATGTAGATTATTTTTGCAAAGTATAATATTTTAGAAAAACCACACCGTTTTCAAGATATTTGCTAAAATGTCAAAAAAATTACATTTTCCCCTCTATTAAGCCCCCTCCCACCCAAACCCGACGCTCAAATCAGTGTAACTTTTGTTTACATATTGGGGGAGGTGTATTGAACAAATTGGCACTGGTTAGAAACTTTTTTTTTGGATGTCCCGGTTTTCCCATTTTTAAAGCTAATTGCACTGTACTATTAACAGCTGTTACGGGGAAGAAAAGTCTTATAAGTATCTATAGTCAGTGATTGATTTTATGTTCTATTCCTGACAGCTGGTTTGACATTCCACTAAATTTCTTGCATTTTACATCTGTTTAAATGTAAACATTTCACCAATTTGTATTCTGCCATAAGGATAATATGGGATTTTTGAGAGGGTCTATGGCGGAGTCCGAGGGTCAGATCAGGATGAAAACCATTTTGTTTTCCTATTTAATGCCTAAAGAAACAGTGAACCAAATTTCAGCCTTCTGGGTTATTGGGAAGTTGTAGAATTAGTGATGAGTGAGTGAGTGAATGAGTGAGTGAGTGAGTGAGTGAGGGCTTTGCCTTTTATAGGTATAGATATTACGATTGTAACCATTGGATATGTCGCTATGTGTTTCATGATATTTATTTCTTTAGTATAATCTTCAGGGCTTAGAGGGAAATTTACAAGGCGATAAACTATGCTATTGTATGCGGACATTTTCTGTGAATGGGGGTGATATGAAGTGGAGTGAATTGCCTGGTCAGACGTTGTGGGTTTGCGATAAATGCTGTATTCAAATTTATTGTTGGTGCTCTTCCTGACTGTGACATCCAAAAAATTAAGTTTGTTCCCGTTTTCCGTCTCAAGAGTAAATTTCAGTTTAGGCGCCAGGCTGTTCAAGTAATTATGTAAAAGTTCTAGCTAGCGAGTATTGCCATCAAACAAAACAAACGTCTACGTATCTGTGATAAGAGATTATTTTATTTTTGTACTTGTTTTTGTCATTGAGGATAAAATTATTTTCTATGTGGTTGAGATACACATCAGCAAGAATACCCGATAAAGGGGACCCCATAGCGAGACCATTTGGTTGTTTATACAATTTCCCTTCAAATGTGAAATAATTCTGGTTCAGCACCTCTTTCAGCAGTGATATGACCTCTGTTATTGCTTCAGGAAGTAAATTACTCTGCTTATTTAAATTGTTTTCTACAATCTCTAAAGCCTTATCAATGGGCACGTTTGTGTAGAGATTAACTACATCAAAGGAAGCTAATGTTTGGTGCATTTTTATTTTTAAGTCCTTTGTTTTGTCAATAAAGTCATAAGAGTTCTTAAGCCCAAAATTATTTTCGAGAACTAATGTATTGCTCAGGATATTTTCAAGTTTTTTAGCCAATTTGTATGTCGGCGAAGTGGTATAATCTACTAACGGACGGATAAGAGTGTTTTGTTTATGGACTTTGGGTAAACCTCGGAGGGTTGGTGCTTTCGGATTCATAACTTTTAAGAATTTTATATCCTCCTCATTAAAAATGACTTTACTGTTGTTGATTAACTTATTTACTTGTTTGTGATATGTGGTAGTCGGGTCTTTATTTAATACTTTAATGTCATTTTCACTTATGAACTGCTCCACTCTATCAATATAATCCTTTTTGTACATTACTACAGCAGTGTTTCCCTTATCTGCCTTACATATGACCGCATCATCAATTGATAATTTCTCATTAATTCGTTTCAAGGTAAGAAATTCACGCTTGTGAGTCAATGATCTTTCTGACACATGATTTTTACTGACCATGAGGGATCTTTTTAGTTTACTCGCCATGTTGAGTCTTGCCAATCCCCGGCTTTCCTCATCGGGAATGGACTTAATCGCACACTCTGCGTTAATAAATTCATTAAAAATGCCTTTCTTCGTATTGTTAGGGAGGTTATAGTTTAAGCCTTTATCTAGTAAAGATAACTCGTCATCGTCAAAAGAGATGTTTGTTTTATTTACAGTTCTAGGATAAAACTCAAAATCATGAATTAAAATGTGTTCTTTCGGTTTTTGTTCATTGACCAACTTTGTAAACTTTTTCTTTTGAGTGCTTTTTTTGTTTCGAATAATCCTTGAGACAGATTGGCCTACTTGCTCTAAAATACTTTCGAGTTGTGCCGGATGGACATTATTTGCAAGTTCTAAGTACTTTTTTAGTAACAAAGTGTTAGGCATGTTCTTTTTTCGATAGAGGAATTTAACTTCATTTTTTAACCACAACTTCTCTGCAGTTATTTTGGTTCTTATAGCAGCTTGGGATTTGTTTCTTATTTTTATCTGAACAAAGTTGGGTATTATTTCATGGCAATCTTTATTGAACTTGATATTGTGTGTTGTATTTGAGATTTTCAGCTTTAAGTTTTTGTATTGTATGGCTAGTTGAGCCTGACTGGCAGACATATTAAAATTCATGTTTCTAGCCCCTTGAACCGTTATTGAGAACGGTACGTACCTCTGTCTTCAGTTCAATACTATTTTGCAACAATAAAAGTGTTACATGTTTCGGCACTACAGTGCCATTGTCAAACACAATACAATAATTGTATTGTGTTTGACAATGGTTCTGTGTGAAGTATGTGGTTTAATATTTTAATTATTAAAATATTAAACCACAAACTTCACACACAACGAAATAAAAACATTGATAGGCCTATCACGCGTCATGACCGCGGTACGAGCAGGAACAGATTGACGGAGCTGGTTACGTCTGCTTATCAGGTGGCGCTATCTGTCGTTGCAACTGTCTTCCCTTTTCTAGTCAGATAAAAAAAATTTAGTATTTTGAATCATTTCTCTACTGTATGTCCAATGTATACCAAGATATTGAAAGTGGTAAACACAGCACATTTTCCCTATGTTATCCTTATGGGAAATAAGAAAAATTCTGTATCTCGCTTATTTATCATCAAATCTTGATCAAACTTTGTATATAATGGCTTATAGTTCAGATCCCGAGGATATTTATTTAAAACTGCCAAATTTTTCCTTACCTGTTGCCAGGGCTGTACCCAGCTGTGGCGGGCCCCGGTAAAGATATTAAGCCGGCCAGGCCCCTCATGTCCTGGTGCTGCACCCGTTCCACTCAAAACCGTAGCTGATTTCCGGCTCGGCAAAAGTGGTGACCTTTTTTTTTTTTTCTCACACGTCCCGATTTTTGTCCCTTCGTTGCCGTTGCGGGCCCTTTTTACCCATTCCCGGGCCTTGTCGGGGGCTTTCCACTATTTCGGAGGCCAATTACGGCCCCCCGGGCCCCCCTTCAACCCGCCCCGGGCCCCCCCTTGACCCCGGGCCCCGGTAAAATTGTACCGGCTATTCCGGTCTGAGTACGGCTCTGCCTGTTGCAGCAGACCTGCATACAACAGAAAGAGAAAAAAATCAGGAAATAAAAGAAAGGTCATGGGAAAGGAAGGGTCACTTATATTGTGTTGAAATGTGATTCCAAGCATCAGAAATTCACTGAGTATGCAGGTCTGCTGCAATGGGGGGTTACCTCTATTTTAGTAGCCATCTTAGATTGGGGTGTATGTAAGGATGAAAATATACAACAAGTCATTTTTCATCCTAAGGTACTCATTTACAATTTTCAAAAGTTATTCCAACTTTAACAAGCCATTCAAGCAAAATATTCATGGTACTGCACTATTAGTATCTGCATCAAATCTTTTACTGTCCAAATTTATACCTTAGGTGGAGGAACTCATAGAGAAATACAACAAGAGCGGAAAATCAGTAGCAGGAATAATAACAGAACCAATCCAAGCAGAGGGTGGTGACAACCATGCTTCTCCAGAGTTTTTCCAGAAGCTGCAGACTATTGCTAAAAAGGTAAGTCTAAGGTAACGAAGCGTTGAGTAAAAATAAGTACTAAATTAATTAATAAGATGACCAGGAGCCGCACCGCACGACACTGTCAGCGATGATTAAGTGCCTGCTAATGCTTCGAAGCACTGTGCAGGACGTCCCAGAGTCGAGGCAAGTATTGCCAAAAATGAAGGCACGACTGCAGGGATTTTGAACACTAAAATACCTTAGCAGGTAAAAATTACTCTGAGCAGGTTCGAGTGGTAACTTCAGTGACAAAGCTCAAGTCACAAGCTTCCGCTGCGGCTACAAGAAAAACAATCCCCTTCTCTGTCCATTCATCCAACATCGTGTTAGGTTAGTGACACAACGAAATGAAGCACATTCGGATCAGCTTACTCACGGTTGTATCAACATGCTGTTAGTCAATAAATAAAGTAAATCGGTCCTGAATCAGTTTATAAACCAGAGAAACATGACTACTTCACAATCAACTGTTCAAAATTCAACTGTTCAAAGTAGCAAATTAAATTTCCTAGATTATCCCTGTCAACTTAAAATTAAATTATCCCTATCAACACATGGCAATCAGGTTTGCCAACTCAACCCAGTGGGTGTAAGGAGCATTGTAAAATAGTTAATACTAGTGGCTTGAAGGGGCTAAATGCCCCTAATACGGGAAAATTCAAACAGTCCTTATTTGATATAGTACAATGTACTTTCATAGCAAACTGGCTTTTAGCTACCATATGATAATATCAAGCACATGGTTTCCAATCAAGTATCAGCATCACATGTTTTATGTAAACAAAGCAGACGTTTTTTATCCCAATGCTTTTTAAATGGTAAATATTTTACGTTATTTCTAGTTTTCTGGTGAATTTCAAGCAATTTCAGTATTTTTCCCGCCGTCATGGAATAGAGGCCTTTAATTTGAGCCTACTCCCATCTTTCTGTGACTTACCAGACGCCCACAATTTTGACGCAAATAATTGCCTTAGGAAATTAAATATACGATGTATCAATTAGTCCTAAATATACTTTTAAAGTTTTTTTGAACATTAACAAACATTTTGAAATAATGCATCTTAAATCTCATTTATAAGCTAAAAGATTAGATCATTTAAGCAGTTTAATTCCATATTTGAGTGTTTGTTGCCTGATGGTGAATTCTGCAGAACGGAGCAGCAGTACTAATGGATGAGGTGCAGACCGGAGGAGGTGCTACTGGAAAATTTTGGTGCCACGAACATTTCAACCTTGAGTTCCCACCAGACCTTGTTACTTTCAGCAAGAAGATGATCATTGGCGGTTTCTATTATACTGAAGAAATCATGTACGTATGTATTTTGCATAAGGGATTAATTTACTTTCAAGGTCTAATGACTGGGTAGTCACCATTTTTTACCTACTTATGAAATAAAGGTTTTCTCATGGATGGTGTGGTGACCAGTGATGATCATAGACTTTCAAAAAATAACACCCCCATTGCAGCAGACCTGCATACTCAGTGAATTTCAAATAGAAAAAACATATTTCAATCCAACATAATGAAATATGATATGTTTTTGTAAGTTTCATAAGAATAACATGGGGAATGAGTATGTAGGTTTGCTGCAACACAGGGCCGGATTTAAGCTTAGGGGCTATTGGCTCGCGCCTAGCGGCCCGCACAAAAATATATTAGCATATTTTTTTATAATGGTATAGCCTCTGAATCACTGTATACAGGGTGTCCCATAAGTAAAGTGCCAAACTTCGGGAATAGGTTATATGGGTCAAAATAAAAATAAAATGAAGAATAAAATTTTTTCCAAAAACGCTTTGTTTACCAGTTATCCGCCATTTTGTATTTTTAACAAAATATTTTTTATCTCCCAAGTTTTTGAATCGATTTTTTTGAAACTCGTTATGCACCTTTATCTAGTCAAGGTTAGTTTGTGATTGCGAAACCATTGATATTAAGTAACGTACGGAGTCTATTTTGTGAGTCTATTTTTAACTTAGTTCGATCAACTTAACCATAATATAATATCAGCAAACAATTCATTTTAAAAAGATCAAATGTGTAAATAAGAGTTAACACCTAAATGTAAATTTATTTGATTTTCCTTTCTTGATTTCTTTTCATTCATTTCCTTTTGTTTATTTATACATATATTTCAAGCGGTAAATGTAAAACATGATTTTTAACTAAAAGCCTTTGCATCAACTTGTATTTGATTGCAATTTGAAATCAGCTGTGATGCCATACCCTGAACAACACTGAAGATTGAATGGACAACGGATTGTGTTCTTTGAGTGTTGTTTTAGTGAGGGCTCGCTTGAGTGAGGACCGAGAATTCCGCCCTTAGACTTTTTTTAAAGCTTAAAAAAAGAAATAGCTGTCTCTTACAAATTTTCTTGCATAAAAGATGAGCACTAAAGATTTTCACATTATGCTAACTACACCAACGATAAAGATAACATACTCAACTGAAATGCAGACTCAGAGCAAAAATGTATATTTTATGAGATTGTTCCTTTCAAAGAAAACAATAACCGCACCGGTAATAGTTATTTATGTATTAGTATTAAGTATTTATGCATTAAGAGCATTAACACGTTCGTGATGGCATGGAAGCAATCCTTCTCATGCAGAACCCTAATGCCATCCTGGTGGGTGCGATCGCTCCCAATCTGCAACACGTTACAATAAGATTTATTTTTAAACCAGGATCTGAGCTTGAAATTTGAAACTTTATCAGCATTGCTCAGTAGTATAATATTGTATTCTGTGTGCTGGACAGTACTGCTGCTACGATAGGCATGGTATTTACAGTAACTATAAGTCAGAGAACCAGGATGGCGGCGAGGAACACAGAAAATCGTGCCGCCGCGAACGTGTTAAGTGGGAGCCAACAACTGTGATTGGCTGGAGCACGTAGTATAACAATGCAATCAGCTGGCGCGCGCGTAAAGGACTTTATCGCTTGCCCCTCAATAAACAGCTGTTCTACCTTTGGTTTTCAGTGCTTGAACTGGCAGTTTATGTGCGGTTGAAGGAAAAATATACTTTTTACAACAATTAACAGAAATAATTTATTTGCATTTAGTACTCTCATTGCTGAATACTGTTATGAGCTTATCCTGACTGATGATATTCACTTATGCATTCCCAACTAAACGAGAAAAGATATCTCATTATAATATTTGTTTTAAGGCCCAAGATTTCATTTCGAGTGCTGAATACTTGGATGGGGGACTCAGGAAGGATATTGTTGTTGGATGCTGTTTTGAAGGTTATTCAACGTGACAATTTACTTGCTCTAGTGCAAAAATCAGGGAAAGTGCTAATGGAAGGGCTGAAGGAATTACAGGTAGCCTTGTGTTTATAATATCACTTGTGTTTTTAATAAAGTTTTAAATCTGTCATATCTTCTATGTTTTAAACTGGTCATTAAAATGCTTTTTGATGCTAACTTTAACGTTGGCTCGATGTAGATGTGAATGTTGCCAATACATTGAACAAAATAGTTTTATTTTTAACCCTTTAACTCTATTAAGGTACTAACAGAGCAAACCAGTAAAAGCTCATAACAGGGGAGTGGTGTATTCACAGTGTAGTGTTGTTTATTTGTTTGACATTCAATTTAGGTGGTATCTATCTATCTTGTCTATTCATAACTATAAAAGGCAAAGCCATCATACTTTCATTCGTCATACTTTTGACAGCAGAGTAATTTGCTATGTATGCTATTCAAATTTTAAGAATAAAATTAACCTTTCTAATGTTCCATAAGAAAAGGATACTTGAGGGGGCTTGGGTTCAAACCCCAGCCTTTTTAGAGATTTTTAACTCTTACAAACGAGTCAAACTGAAATTTCCTTGAAATAAGTTTTAAAATCTCATATTTCACTCCAGGACCAGTTCCCAGAAATATTGACAAACCTACGAGGTCGAGGAACCTTTATTTCTATTGACGCTCCAAATGCAGCTGCAAGAGATGATCTCGTCAATCGCCTCAGGTTGAAAGGTTGGTGACCCAGTATCAATAAAAACAATTATGATATAAATTAAAAGTTAAAAAGATAATTACCTTCACCTGGCTGGTAAAAACAGCATACAAACATTGATACACTAGACGTATAGTAAGACTACCACAATATTTTTCTTTTACCTTATTTAAGTTTTATCAACCACATATTATATTTGTTTTATTTACCTTGGAAAGTCTTTTAGGCAAGTTACATTAAATATTACACTCTGAAACTTTAAACTTATGGGTAGAGCAGTGGCGTATATAGAAATTATTTTCGGGGGGGGCCAGGGCGGGATTTAAGATTTTGCCGCCCATGGGCCCAAAGCATTTCGCCGCCCCTCCTCCCAAACGTGACAATTTTCCAGACCTAATCATAGGCGTATAATTAGGGGGGAGGGTGGCACTTACTCTGCCAAATAATTTGGGATTATAATTTTACTAGCTAAGCTCAACCTGATTTTTTAACATTAAAACACCGATATTTGTGTTTGTGTACATGTTTGCTGATGCCAGCTGGCGAAAGGCCTCACAAAGTTAAATTATACAAATATTGTGGTGTTTTTCAATGTTAAAATTTTATAATATCCAATATTAACAATTCGTAAACAACAGTGAATGATTTATTTAATTTGTGGCCGGAAAATCTCTTGGTCGCATTGCCGCGGTCTGAAATTCTCTTGATTGTTTCGCCGCGATCATCTCTCGGCCATGCATTTCGTGGCTACCAAGGCTTCATTATCTCGGCCGTTTCGTAGTCGAGAGTCGGCTGGTTGTATCGTGGTCGCCGATTCTCTGAAAATCCTTTGCAGGGTGTCTATCAATCGGCAATTCCAGAATACCCCCGTTGGAGTAGAATTGCACAATCAGCGAGTTTCAAATGCTTGAATAAAAATGTATACGTCATAAAAAACGAACGAATAAATTCCACCACCACGACATAAATTTGAACGAATGGGGGGTTGGTGTCTGGGGTTCCATAACAAAAAGTTATGATGTCCCGGGCTATATGAGCCCTTCGGTAATAGCCTCTTCCCTGGAGGAGAAATTCGCTGAAAGTCGGGAAAAAATAATGAATTTAAACGTGTGATCGGGAATTTTGATGCTCGAGTTAAAACGAAACGGAATGTAGCCGTTTTCATCGTTGGAATCGGCAATGCAGCCGGCAACTCTCTCGATCGAATCGCAACAAACAAATTTTTCGGTAATATACTGGCCGAAAATCAGTCGTTTACATCGCAGCTGGAAAATCTCTCGACCATATTGTGACCGGAAGATCGCTCGCTCGCTTCGCGGCCAGCAGATCTCTCGGTAGCATCGCAGCCGAAAAATCTTGGAAATCCCTGTCGCATTATAGCCATCAAGCATGTCTCCCCGTGGCCCTCATATCTCTCGGTCGTATTTTGGCCAGAAAATCGCACGTACGTCCCACAGTCGAAAAATCACTCGCTCGTTTTGTGGCCGGTAAATTGCCTGCTTGTATCGCCGCCGGCAGATCTCTTGGTCGCATTGCGTCCGACAAGTCTCTCGCTCTTTTCGCGGCCGATGTATGTACTGGCCATGTCATGGTCGAAAAATCGGTCTTTTTTCCAGCGGTTGGCACGCAAGTATCTCGGACGTTTCGAGGCCGTCAAACACCTCAATTATTTGCAGCCGACGAACCTTGGTTGTGTTACAAAACAAATCTCTAGGATTTGTAGCGATCGGCGAATTTCCACGGTCACTTCGCGGTAATAAACTCTAACGGTTGTATCGTAGCCGGTAATCTCGGTTGTATCATAGAGGACGTACTTGGCGCTATTGCAGCCGCGAAACATCTCAGTTGTAAAACTGTCGGACATTTCGCGACCACTACGCGACCATTACGCATATATTTTAACAAAACTCATAACGCCCTTCTCGCGCCTCCACCTTCTTATGATTCGATCCCACCATCAGCCCGAATAATGAACGACTCAGCACCAGCGCCCAGGCCAAAAAAATCAGATTTTGCATCCACTCGCTTGAGTACAACTTCCAACTGCCGCCCGTCCGCGCAGTGACGCACTGCGCAAAATAATAGTATAGTCTGATATAACAAAACTATATCAGGTGGAAGATACCGGATAAGGTCATTACAAATCCTTATTGCTCTAAATTAATGAATTCTCAATTTTATGCTTGCTGCTGACAAAATCTTGCATATAATTTACCTAAATAAATTACGCTATTTAAATCCCTAAATTTTTACCCTTTTAATTTCGGGGGGGGCCCGGGCCCCCTGGGCCCCCCCTTATATACGCCACTGGGGTAGAGCATCCTCACTCATCTTAATAGTGGGACCATTGACTTCAGACTGTATGGAAATATGGACGTGAAAAGTCACAACTACTTTAAGAAAATAAATTTATTACACCTATATACTACAGATTATGTTCTGTTTAATCTTATAGCAGAAGCATCTTACTTAATCAGAGTCCACTCTGTTGTATTGGGAAATAAACAGTCTCATTCACCAATCAAGTTGTTAAAAATTTAAAGTTCAACCCAGAATGCCTCTTTTGTTCTGCTTGACTCTTCATTATTATTAATATTATTTGGATCGGTTAATTCTTCGTTTATTTGTATTCTATTTCCATGAACACTCCTCGAAAACCTTTCTTGTACCCTTCTCTTTCTTTCTTCAAGCTCTTTGGCAATATCGTCTTGAGCTCGTTTTCGATTTGGAAGTAACCTTTTCTTTTTTGATATTATTTTCTGAGTATTTTTTTTAATGTCAGGCTGGATATTTCTTATGCCCTTTGAATTTTCTGCAGGGCCTTTTACATACACAGGATTAAAAACTGTGTATGTTAGTTGTCGATTGAATGATGGCTTACGAGAATATTCTATTTGTGGTTTCCCAATTGCAGGAAGCCTAGTATAACGGGGGAAGTCTTTAGGAACTTTTTTATCTGTATGCAAAATACCAAGCATTTGTTCACTAGTGGTGTAAGTTCTGAATTGCTTACTTCCCCTGACTTCATCAGAAAGAAAGTGTCGTTCATTACGAAAACGCGGTTGGTAACCAGAATTTGACTGTGGGGGCGTCGATTGCGCTGACCTACTTGAATGATTTTTGTAGAAATTACAGAAATCTCTTAAAACTGCCATTACAATATTTTCGAATTATATTTTGTCAAACACACTAAACAATTTTCATCTACCAATATCCTAGGCAACTGTACGATGCTCACCAAAATAATATGTTTTTACTTCATGTGAAATCCATATTCTTTCATTTATTCAAATATTCTTTTTTTTATTGGCCTGTGATAAAGAATCCAGTTTGTAGATGTTATTGAAACAATTTCAAAGGTAAAAAAAACATTTATTTGTGAACACATAACATCAAACACAAACAAAGCGATCACATTTATACACACAAATGTTGTAACTTAACATATACATAGCACATGAATGAAATGTACTCTTCAGAATAAACAAACAGGTAACTATGGAGGAGCAATGAACCAGGTACTGGCTAGCTCTGGAAGCATTCCCTCCCTCTCTCTCACACACACATACACACAAACCTTCCCTGACTCTCTCCATGGCATAACATTGATTATCACAGAGGATCAACAATGTTTCATGCTTCCTGTAATAACTGTTTATATTCAGTGTTCCCAATATGTCTAAATGTTTATAGACTCTTGTTCAGAAATTTATTGAGTTTAGTTACAGTAATCAAACATTACTAATCACTTTGTAAATGGTAACATTGCTTAGATTTTTTCTTAACGGTTTTTTTTAGATAGTTAATCGTTTATTTGAAGCTGTTTTTGAGACAATTGTGCAAACTGCAATAGTTCACAAATATTTATCCCAGTTTTATAAACAAATATCAATATAAATAAACAATCAGCATAATAAATTAGTATAAAATTATTATATATATTATATATATTAGCCATATTCAGCCGCTCCCACCAATGAGTCACCGGTTACCACGTTCCGTAAAGGCAAATCCACGCACCGCATTTTGAAGATCAACATTGTCCGGTTACTTACTGAATTCAACTTTTAAGTTTTTTTGGTTGATGCACAACAATGATCATGCCAACAATGGGGGTGCCTGCCACCCCCTGATATTTGGTGGATTTGTTGACAGTGAAGGGGGAAAATGTTTCCACCATAACTTTTATTAAGGTATTTGCATAAATTACATGTGGTTGTCATTAAATAAAATAGGTACCTACTTGGAATAGGCCTTAAAACGGACCATTTAAATAGGAGTTTGCTGTTTGAATTTGAGCATACAACACTTCAAACGTTAAGTGGGCTGGCACCCCCAAAATTATCATCTAAATTCGCCCATGTCCATCACTAACCAGGCCCGTTTTTAACCCTCTGGACGCTATGGGCATATTAAACTGGTGCCCCCCCCCCCCCCCCCCACCATAAGGCCATTTTTACAATAAGCGATCGGCCGCAACATCCCGTTGCCGATCCCTGTTGTTTTTGTTAAGTCATTGTCACTGGGTCACCATATGTGAACACGCACAATTGCCGCATTTGAAGTATTATTCATATTCTGTGTCAGGACGCAGACCTGTCACCACGACCGTGACCGTTCGCCTATGTAAAAGGTACCTTAGTCTTTGCCAGTTTTGGTTCGGGAGGGGCTCCACCTTAAATTGGTGAGTGTTTCCATTATCCACCACCTATGGACCCGCCGTGTCCCAGACTGGCAACCGACTGGCGATTGTATAACAAATAGACCTAACGTCGCGAGCAAGCATGCGCCGTACGGCGCCTGTGCGCCCTCGCAATAGTTCCAAGGTCAAACTCTCAGACAACGCCCCCACTCGTCTAGGTGTTACCTCTCTTATTGTTACTTTTATGCAAGTACAATATTGTGCATATGCCAATAAATATACAAATGGGTGGGTGGCTTGGTGGCAGTGGTGGGGAGGAGGAGAGGGCAAATTTACACGAGGCGTCAAGGCCCCAAGCGCCCTCTCAGCAGTTCTGAGGTCAAACTCAGTTGGCGGACGTCGTTCATTTATTTTTTTTCCTTCCGCCCTCTTTCCGCCCCTAAACTCTGGCGCCCCTGGGCACGTACCCATTGTGCCCAGTTATGGAATCGGGTCTGTCACTAACAATATGTTCAGTTAATGTTCAGTTAGGTTCACTAATATGTTCAGTTATTGTTAGTAGGTGATTGCTCACTGGTGAGTGCGGCTGAACATACCCAACATGTCAGGAGATATTATTCATTTATTGCCAATTATGTTTCTAATAATGTTTTGTTTTCTAAATTAATTTGGTTTATTTATTTCTACTTCAAACACCTATCAGCCTGACTTATTATAAATAATTAAACTTAAGCCTATGGAAAAAACTCTGTACCTGCTGAACGGTTAAAGGCGGGTTTACATGGTACCATTAATCTCAGACTGAGCTTGATTTGCTTTATTTTACTCTGTCCGAGTTGGAGTAGACTCAGGACGAGGGTAATTGGAGTATTGTGGGCAAGCTAGTGCACTCAGATTGGATTTTTAAACATGTCCAATGTGAAATAATTAATTTTCAAATCAAAATTAGTATCCAAGAAAATATTTTCATCTGATAAACTTGGGACAAATTGTTTACATAAGAGCTATTTAGATGCACTGTTGGTACGATACAAGAGCGCCCAAGTGATGTGCGCGCATCTTCTGGGTTCACTTGGTCTGAGATTAATTGTACGGTGTCAACCCTCCTTGGTAAAATTCTAAAAAAAAGATTGCTATATCTAAAATATTTAGCTGACTTTCAAAACTAGACAAATTACTATTTGTTATTATTTTTAGCGAATTTCCCCTAATAGGGAAGTAGGCGGCATGGTGAGACTTAAGCCCGGGACCATGTTATTTTTTTGTTTTGAGGTCCCTAGAGCCCAAAAACAACATTCGTTCATTTTTGTGTATATATATATTTGTGTCCGTAGGCACGATAACTCTCGTAAAAAAGTCCGATCTTGATGAAAATTTGGAACAAACATTTATATCGATATTCATGACTTTTAAGTTCGAAAACCAGCAGGATCGGTACACTCTAAGACGGGTTTTTTGACTAAATTAGATACATTAGATACATTAGCTACTTTGAAATTGAATTTATTTTCAAAATTTAACATATTTCTATTAATTTTATGCAAATTTAATGGTCATAATTGAATTCAGCTTTAAAAAATAAACAATATAGCATTTTGAATTATTAGTCTACATCAATCAGTTACTGAGATGTTGGATTTGCTAAATGTAAGACATTGTCCCCTGAAGAGACATGAACTATCCATATTCTGGTATAAACACCGAAATTTTTTATTGAGTTCCCAAAAAATGGGATTTACAAAAAATTATAATACAAACCATATGATTGAATTTAATTTGTTCATGTGATGATTGATTTGTTTTTATTCCTTGGATCTGAGTAGATCGATAACATGTTTGCTGACTTTTATGTACTATAACAAGTATACTTTTTTTAAATTATTAGAATATGAATAATTATTAGTCCGGTCGCCGAGCTATAAGTAGGAACCTTGAAGTAGGGTCCGACTCAAATTTTATGATTGATTTTAGTACTATTTTATGTCCTTTGTTTGAAATTCATTGTTGGTGATGGTGATCCTCCCACCAGTCTCAGCTCAGCTCTGATTGGGTGTGGACGTGCTCTCTCCTGCCTGGTGATTCTTGATACTTGTGATTACTGTGTTATTTTGTGTATTGTTTTTCTTTTCAGCTTATTGTTTTCGTGACTGCTTTTACAGTTCTCTGTTTTAGCTGTGTTTTTTCTCCAGGTTTTCCTGGGTATGTGTTACTAATCTTGTTATGTTCTAGGTTTTCTTCCACCTGAAGACGGGATCAGATTCCAGATCCCGAAACGTCGTGAAACTTGTTTTTTTTACTAATCAGTGATGGCAAATGTCCGCAAAAATCCTAATCAAAATACTATTTTATGTGCTGAAAAAGAATATGGCAGATGCCATACTGCCATCCTTGGGCAATTTTGTATATCGAAGGTCAAAGTTCAAAGGGCCGAAAATAGAGAAACAAACATTGAAAAAATATGTATTTGTGGTATCCAAACAAATATTCCCAAAGGTATTGATTTTAAACCACCACCAATAGTTGTTGGGTGGTAAATACTTATTTTGATTTGGTATTAATTTTCAGCCGCTATCT